>JAUYWH010000008.1:1274854-1291319 GCA_034779795.1 Ctenopoma multispine
TAGGGGAGTGTCTGGGTGTGGCATAGGGGAGGTGACTTGAGACTGGGGCAGGTGACAGATCTGAGAGGGATTTAACAGATGGATTTGAATTTCTTACCTCTGTCAACGTGGGCGGCTACATGTGTTCTTTCATATCCTTTATTAATAATTAATTGATACTTTATTGATCCCCTTGGGGAAATTCTTTGTGGACAGGCTGCCCCGTGTGGGGGCGCCAGGGGTCAGGGTATCCGTGTCTTGTCCAAGGACACGTCGACATGTAGCCTGGTGGGACGGGGAATCGAACTCGCTCACCCCTTTCCTAACATTCCTTAAGACACACATTTTAGTAAACTTCTTACTGGAGCTGTGGCAGACCACCTGTTTTTTCTTGTTTAAGGTCATGATGGTCATTTTACAGAGATGACATCTGTCTTTCTACGGCTCAGAGCAGTTATTTCTACATGTCACGTTGTCACGTTGTCCTTGCTGCTCCACATTTCACCTCTCAGCGTGCGTCTTCATGTTTCAGAGCTGAAAAAGGAAGTGAAACCCTGGAAAGGTCATCTGTCCAATCTGCGAGACCAAACTGCACGAAGATCAAGTTGTTTTTGTTGACACAGCTTAATAAATTGTGACAGAGCAGCAGCACACAGACGGCGTCTGCATGTTTCCGTGCTGCTCTGTCCCCCACTGTGATCCAAGCTGTTGAAGACTGCTCTGTCTGACGGGGGCCTTACTCACCCGTTTTTGTCCACACTGTCCTCGTCTTTCTGTTACCTGCCTCATTACAGAACTGTTTGGATTTGGCCTTTGTGCATTTCTGCATTTGCTCACTCTGATATACAAATAAAACAAACCGTAGTCACAGTTTATTTTGAAATTCTTTGCAGCTCCCCAGCTGTCTGAGACCACCGCAGCAGGAGTTCCTGACTTCTCCAGACAGACACTACTTATCATCTCCTAAATATTGAAACTCAGCTGCATGTTTGACACTGGGAACTTTTTAGACCTCGTTTCTATGTGTGGAATTAATCCGTGGATTTAAAGGACCATTAAGATGGATACACGCCTGAGGCTTTCGCAGTGGTCTGACTGTAAATAGCTCTGCTGTAGGAATTAATTTATCCAGCACCAGATGCACGTCTCACACACCATCAAACCATGAAGTCTATTAATTATGTATCTCGACCAGTTTGCTGTAGTTTTTTCATTAATGTGAATTTCTAAAATGAAGCGTGACAGTTTATTTTGGAAAGTTCAGCAACATATTCTGTGCGTTTCCATTCATCATGTTCATATGCAGTAAATATGAGAGACACTAGTGGTATCTCAGAGAACCTTACCCAACGGGTTGAGTGTAAAGTTGTTGTTTATCCTCAGATGTGTGAAATGTTTCCAACAGGTTCACCCAGTGACCTGATCATAACCCCATTCCTTGTCTTCCTTGACCTTTCTTTGTTCGTTCACTGACTGTTCAGACCTCTTCCGCTTTAAAGCGACGACCAGTTTTCATGTTGATGCCGTCTGCCTCGTTTTCCCCACAGCTGGTGCTGGCGACATTACCGTAAACGCCGCTCCACTTTTCCTCTCTGTGGGCGTTTGGTGATGAGTGTGAAACTATATCTGCTGCTATGTGCATGAAAACAGGAAGAAAACGACATGTGCCGTAGAAGACAGGGAAGGTTTGGATCAGCAGCATCTTCTTATTTATTTCAGTCACATGTTAATATTAGAATCTCTCCTTCTCTCACTTGTTTAGTACTTACAGCAGGAAGGCTCTCTCTTTGAATGTTCAGCCAGCTGCTTTCTGGGTGGACTTCACAGACATAAAGTTGATTGTGAATGTGATTGACAGCTGTACAGAGCCTCTCACCCAGTGTTAATTGGGATTAGCTACAGCCTCTTCACGTACCCTCACAAAGTAGTTGCTACAACCGTTTTGCAAACCCTCCACCCAGAACATATCCAGCAACATGTGTTTGACAGTGTCTGAGCTTTCTTCAAAGATGGTGGCCCCAGTTCATGAGAAATCTAATGCTAGTACTGTGTGGTTATACACCTGTTCACCACCTTATTCAGTGCACTTCATTCACCTCAACACTCTACATTTGTGCCTCTCTAATGAAGGACAAACTATTATACTGGCATTAAATGTTGACCCTGAATAATTATCATAAGCTGTGAATTTGAATAATAATGAGAAATAAATTCCTGGAACTAACGATGACTTCTTATACGTAAGAAATCCAGCTTTATTTAGCCTGAATGGATGTAAATGCATCTGTGGGAGAGATTTTAGACATTTTTAGGTCAAATCTACATGTGAACGAGCCTCTTCGGTCCACTTATTGTAAAAACAGGAACAGAGCAGCATCTTTCTGTGTCATCAAACACCTTCAGATATCTGCAGCAGAAGCCAGAGGGGAAATGATGTATGCAGAGAGATGGAGCTCATTCCTGTTGAGCGGGGGGAGAAGAGATGGAGAAGGGCAGCAGCTTGCAACTCAAGGGCGCCCAATCGCACGGCTGCAGACGGCAGCCTGCACGCCACCACAGCGTTGGATTAATTCACTCTGACTGTGACATGCTCTCTTGTCTTTGGGGAAAGACAAGCACTGTAGCCCTGCTCATTCCCCGACTCCCCCTCCTCATAAATCCCCCAAGTTCCTCCCACATCATCGTTTTACCCCCCACCACTACTGGGTCAGTCTCTGGAGCGCTGATGAAGCCTGGCTGGGGGCTGATGCTGCGGATTTCAGGCGACAGACGTGAGAGTTTTCAAGGCAGCTGAGCTTCACGCTCCACCGGCTCGGCCTGGCTGCGTGCAGAGAGTTGCCGGCCGCTCTCGAGTCACGTTGGAGTGTGCGGTGATGTCACTGCTGTTTGCACTCGCATGTCCGAGCAAGCGGGGGGTGGGGGGCAGAGGCAGAGAGGTGGTTTGTGGAGAGAGCTCGCCTCAGCTGGAGACGGGAGACACGGCCGGGCCTCTACAGCTGCACATTGAATTTATATAACAACAAAGTAGTGGTACTTTTCTTCAGGTGGATGTGACCATAGCAAACTGCCACTAAAGTATGTGGACACTCCTGAACTTCTGGGTTCACTGTTTCACCAGATTCTGGATTAACATTTTATTAAAGTGACTTCAGAGTTAAGAAAAGCAGAATCCCACAGCTGCCAGTGGATATAAAAACCCATAACCTCCATCCTGCTTTAATATGTGAATTATCTACCGGTCTGGTTTTATTTTATGACACTGTTCCTAAAATCTCATCTACCTTCAGTGGCTCCTACACCTGCAGGAGAGTTGGAGGTCAGTCTTATTCACAGGTTAAACTGTGCTCAAATCATATCAATAATTTAAAAAAAGGAAATGTTTTTCAGTCATAACCTTCAGTATTTGGGTCAAGCAACTTAAGAGAAGTACTGCGATGTAGCTGGTAGTTTTTACAGGTACCTGTGTGTCAGCTACATATTTTATCAACATTTAAAGTGACGATATGCAACTTATCAAGCTGGGATCAGGCTGCAGAAATATGAAACCTGAAATCAATACATCAGTCAAAACCTGTGGCATCTCATAGACACACACACGTTAGGCTTCATACTCTACAAGTCTATCCTTGCACCAAAATTTTATGTGACACAAGTCACCTGACCTGACTGGGACCATGGGACACCGTCTTTTACTGCCCTCTGTTGGCTGAAAATTATGTTCCATCTACTAAAGCACAGGACCTTAATAAAAGTACATAAAATACGTGCATGTCCCTCGGGTTTGCAGCTGCATCTATGTAGCTTGCATAGAGGATGAAACGACCCTTTCACATCAGTATGTGATGCACCGTATTTGACCTTCTCAGATTGGTTAGAGGGGGGACGCCAAACCTTTAGAAGGAAATACCTCCTCACCACTGCCAGTGCTGTTCTGTGAGTCTGTGTCACATCTATCTTTCCACATTAAGAAACGTTATGGAGCGTTCCTCTACTAAAACACATGTAAAAAAGTTACATACTGTAGCTTTAAGTAAATACAATGATCAGGTTCGACTCAGTATCAGCAGACAGCGAGTGTTAAAAGAAAACTATGATAGAGCTGTTTGCTGCCAGCCTCAGAGTTTAAACTGACATCATTATTTTAAAAGCTGCATAGAAGAGTAAAATGCCCTGATGTGCTCTTGCAGAAACTGTCTTTAATTAATCTCTGCTCTGTAACTATTTAGGGCCCTTTAGCAGAAGGTGCTGCAGGGATTTTACCAGTTGATTAATTTTACAGTGTTTTTCTAATGGAGCACATTCTGCATTATTTAGCCACCACAGAAATAAAAGAACAATGGGAGCCTGGTTTCCTTTGTCAGCAGCATAGATGGACTCTCACCTGTCAGTCAGTTAGTCAGTCAGTAAGTCTGTCAGGGCTGCGTGACACCTGCACTGATGCATCCTGGGCCTGCAGAGACAGAGTCAGGTCTGATTTCTCGATCTGACACCCTGAACAGATGAAAGAGACAGAACTGGACCAGACAGAAGAGGAGCAGCAGAGAGGAAGAGGAGTAGCAGTCCACTTTCAGAGAGGCAGGAGGAAGGTCGCAGGCTTCAGTCTAGCAGGACCTGAGTAATCGTGATGTTAATAACAGACATTAATTTCTTTTCTGCCTTAAAGAAACATTTATTTGCTGTTTGGCCACTAAAGAAGAATTAAACAACATGCAGACACACACACACCCAACACAAGAGATCAAATATAATGCCTGGCCTGGCTGAAACAAAGTCACACTGTTATTTTTTGGAGTGGATTTCTCTTTCACTCTTACCTATCGGCTCAAATCAACTATAAATACAGTAAGAAAACAGTGTGTCACAGCATCTTATTAGAGCTTCATCACAGCCACAGTCTGTTTGCAATGGAAACCAAACAACTGAAAATCAGAATCGGAGTGAGAACAGCGATCAAATAATGTCCAAACAGCAGATATCAAATGTTCTTTAAGCTATTAAATTACCACCAATTCACTTACAGAGAATTGGATTTAAGTAACTTTTGAGAAAAAACGTTAATGTAGTATTTCTGTACTGGAGAGATGTTGAGCTTGTTGGACAAACCACCTCAGTCGAGGCAGATGGCCGCCCACCCTGAGCTTGGTTTTGTTGGAGGCTTCCTCTGTTAAAGACGTTTGTCCTTTCCACTGCCTCTTAGTGCTGCTCAGGGGGACTGTCGGTTATATTACAGACTTACGCTGGTTTATTATGTACAGTACAGCAGTTCTCTTCAATAAGATGTTAATGTTAGCATTTCTTAGCTTTAGCCTTTAGCTAGCTGACTAGCATCTTGTCAGTTACACTGCAGTTATACACATATAATGATACACAGATTTTTACCTTTACAACAGGTTTGTAGTCGGTCACAATAATCCAGCTCCTGACACAAGCGGTTCTTGGTTGTAGACCAGCAAGGAGTCTGTGCCACTTCAAATAACTTTAGAATTAGTGAGTATGTTATTCATTTTACAGAACCCTGATCAATCACAAAGCTCATTCGTCTTGTGTTTTTCACGATACCTGCCCTTTAAAATGTTTCTACATTAACTTCAGCATCCAGTCGATGGTAAATGTCACTTCACAAGTCAGTAAAATCTAAAGGTTATCTGTAACCATCAGTTTACAGGTGATGAGGTATAAGTTATTGGCTCTCAAGTCAAACTTAAAAATTCAGTGCAGAACATAACCATTGTGCAGTAACATAATGTTTAATCTGGATTCAAAGTTGGTTTAACAGCTCTGGAAGATCTCTGATCTCTGCCCCTGACCTGAGTGCCCCAAATGATACCAGTGGTATCATAAAGGGTTAAAAGACTGCCTCACATGTATGTAGCTCAAGAGCAACTGACAACTTATAGACAAGGACGAGTACTTTTAACTGTATTCTTGCAAGTTGGTGCAGAGACCTGAGAATTACTGTCAAAAGACACACCCAGTAATCTAACATGCTGGGAATAAAAGCATGGATTCATTTCTCTAAGTCCCGTCTGGACATGAATCCTCTTGCTGTGTGCTTAAGATGGTACCATGTAGACTTTGTGATAGATGTGTCACCCCGAGACACACATTACTCCTGGACTGGTTATACACCAAATATATCTGAATTTTGTCTTTATTTAGCTATAGAAATTTCACATTTTGCATTTCCAAGGGCATTTTTTGTGATTTGGGAAAGTCAGATATGAGGCATGTCCTCTCCTTTATTCTCAGATGTCACTAACAACATAACATGTCATTGTTAGATAGATCAACTTCTCAACTGGTCTGCTCTTACGAAGACCTTTTCCTGAATTATTTGAAACTTCATTTTAACTTGCTTCAAATGACTCAGCTGCAGGATGAAAGGCAGCATTTTGGCCACACATTCAGGGTGAAAGTCAACCCCACATGATAAAGTTAATATAGGAAAAGCTTGTAGAAAGGGTTTTATTTTGGCAACAGATTTGTAGAAGGAGTTTTCTGAAGACCTGAATATCTTAAAGGAAGAATTGTCGATGCTCACCAGACTGTAACGCTTAGAAAATAATTTCTAACAAATTTGGACGCCTCCAGTCGATTGTCAGGCCGATTGTGTTCAAATGAAGAACATTCAGAACCACTGTCACTGTCCCCAGGAGTGCTTGATCAACAAAGATCACACCATAAGCAGGGGGTTTAGTCACAAGGAACTGCAGAGTAATGTCTAGAAAACTAAAAGCCTCTCATGAAGTGACTAATATCAATGCTCAAGGAGCAGGTTACTACTCTGTGAAAAGAACATTACAGCCCACGTACAGTTTGCTCAAGGCCCTATGAACAAACCAGAAGGATGATGAAAGAATTTTCCATGGAACCATGGAAGTAGAACTTTTTGTTGAACACTGTGGTCCAGCGTAAGAACCCTATCCCACCTGTGAAACATGATGTTTTTGATGCCTCTGGACCTGGATGATATTTCTAAAAAGAAAATGTGAAAGAATCCATCCATGAATTGAAGCGTAAAAGAAAGTGGATCATGCAGCAAGACGACACCGTAACACACAAGTCGTTCTACCAAAGAATGGTTGAAGCAAAGTTGTAGTCCTGACCTTAATCCTACAGAAATACTGTGGGAGTACCTGAAGCAGGCAGTTTATGCAGGAAAGCCAAAAAACATCCCCGAGAGGAGGATGTTCCTTAAAAAAGAAAGGGCTAATATTCCTCCAAGCTGATGTGCAGTTACCGGAAACATTTAGCCGAAGTTACTGCTTCAGAAAAAGTGGGTCACAGCAGTTACTGAAGGCGGGGTTCACTTAAATAAGTGTAATGTTTTGGTCTTTTAATTGGGTTCTCTTTATGTAGTTTTATGACAATATGATCATGTTTAAAGTCTTTGTATTAGTATTTATGCAGAACAAAGAGACCTTGAGGCACCACTGTGTATGTGTGAAGACATAATCAAATAAAACAAATGAAACGCATCATTAAAAACTAAATTATGTGACACATACTGAGGTCTGTACAGCTCTGATACTCTGTTAATGAGAAGAAAAACTCTGTTTCAGCTTATTATCTCTAAAAGTTGTGAGTGAATCATTCAGACTCTGTGGAGTCTGCAGAGAGCCTGTTTAACAGCAGCAGTGATCTCAGATGACCAGAGCTGTCTGAAATGAGACACTGGGTTGTAGATGGGTTTTTAGAAAATTTAATTAATCATTTTCTCAGCGTCCACACAGAACCACCAAGATAATCCATTAATTCAAGTCAAGGCACATGTTGCATTCTTCCCTCGTTCGGTGAGAACTTCATTTGCATTTAGATAACATGGTATTACCATCAGGGTGAGCACGTTTGAAGTCGTGGCCCTGCTCTTGGTTACATGGCGGCTGACGGACACCGTGGTCGTTGGTGGGGTTGCTGGACCATCCTGCTCCTCAATTAAACTCATCTACACATTGTCCACAGATGGTTAACAGTCTTCTTTGCCCCAGGCAGCAGCACAGCTCGTGTTTCTGAGAAAATCTTTGTTGTACAGCGAAGAATTGGCAAATAATGAAATAATAAACAACAAAGCTTCAGCTTTTATCTGACAAACAGTGAGTCCAATCACGACTGTTCTACAAGACAAACACAATGATTCAAACAAAGTCTCATGCCCCAACAAATCCAAAGTGGGGACAAGACTCTATTTCATATTACACTTTAATAAGGTGTCATATTCAGTCATGACTCTGGTTATTTTAGGTGGATCCAGTCTTTTTGTCCTGTTTACATTCATAATTAATTCATGTCAGTGACATGTGTCCAGCTTCAGTGTGAACACCGTTCGGAACCTACTCTGTCACACAGATGCTGAATAATAACACCATTTATGTAGTCAAATCAAGCAATTTCCTCAAAGACGCATGAGGAACACCTCATTTTCTAGCCCTGACATCCCCCACTTGTCTAAACCTAAATTACAGAAGATAATTGTCTCATGTTTGTGCCAATACGAGTACGTTTCAGTTTTACATCTGCACATAAAAATAAAGTGAGGCATCTGTTTTTTCCCCTCTTACACAGGCTGATGGTGACAGAGAATATGTGCATGTCGACAGGAGTGAGATACTAAATAACCCACATTTTGACAGCGATTGCAGATCCTGTGATGGAACATGACTCTGATCTGGGACAACCTACAGAAATGGGCCAAGTCTGATATGAAGAAATCTGATTTGGTTTCCTCTGAGTTACTTTGGGTCATTTGAGATGTGGCTGCTCACCCTGCCCTTCTGTAACCACAGCACACCCTGCCTTACCAGTCACCTGTTCCCCATTCCATCATTGGCTCCTTGTATTCTAACGAATCATTTTTGTAGCATTCCAGCCTACAAGGTTCTGCTGTCTACCTGTTGCTGTCGGCCGACTGCCCACGTCCTCTCCTGCTGTGCCTTTTTAAATAAAAGTGTTAAAACAGTTTGAAGTGTTGTTCATATTTCTGAGTCCTGTTTTCTCTGAGCTGGCACCAATGATGCATGTTTAACAGATACACAAATAATCAAAATACAAAAACCTGACAGAGAAAATCTTTTGGGCCCCTGGGAGTCAAATTATTAGCAGAACTAGTTTGTATGACACTTTGTCTGAGTAGAAATCTGTAGTGATTTACAGTTGTACGACAATGAATGACACTGGAACAGGGAATGAAAAGCTGGCTGTCTCAGAGAAGTGATTGTATTTGGGAAGAATCGTCCACATTTTCCGTCTCTTTTGAAATTCACAGTGTTGTTCGGGGCAGGGGGTTATCAAATCTATTCAGCAATCTGGCAAGAAGCAGTCTGCCACCTCTGAAGTCAGGTAACTTCGCCTGGTTTCTGAGTGACACTGAACTTCTGCAAGAAATCTACAGACAAAATGTTGAAAGGGACTGGAACTGGTGTCTGTATTGTTAATAAAGCCTTGATGTAATATAAAGAGTATTTTTAGTCAATTAAATTCCTTTTTCACTCAAAAGTAAAAGTTTAAATGAAGCAGGTTTTATTTATCCACTTTTAAAATGTGTCCTCAGGTTCACCAGCTGAAAAACAAACAGCCTTGGGTGTATTTGAAACAGTTCACTGAATCTGTGTGTAAAATGAATCCACTGTAAAAACTGAAAACCAAAATCTAAAACCAGGGTTAGGGTTATCATCCAACCAGAGATGATCAGTGCTGCTTCTTCCAGTGTCTCGGTGAAGATTCAGGTCAGTAATCACCTTGGCTCTGTTTGGTCGTAGGGCCATAGTTGGATTGTGGGTCAGGTGAGATCCTCCTGATCCTCTTAACCTCTTCTCAGGTAATCTGGCACAAACCCACCTTACACCTCCAACATGTCATATTCGCAGCACTTGTGTTTGATCAGTGCTGACTAGTCCACAAAGTGGTTTTTCAAATCAGTGTGGAAATCTGGGACCTTGAGTGAGTGTGAAACAGGGATCATAGTCACAATTAATTCATGTATATCACAGGGAAACCAAAACAGCAGACTCCCTGTTTCCATTTTAATGTGGGGGCATCATTAAAATAAGCAGTTATTTAGACTTCATGTATTCTGCACATTTTTTAATAAACTCTTGACTCACGCTGAACACACAAGAAGAGAAGAAATGTTCTGTTTGTATGTCTGTTGCTGATTTTACCCTTTGGCACCTTGAACGTGGACGGATTAGGAGAATGTAATAGCCTTGGGGGGGCTTTACCTCGTACCCCCTCCTGATTAGCCTTCCCAGGTTGGCTTTCTTTTTTGTGCCTGTTTTTGGCGTTGCATGCCGTTACCTCTGCAGGTTTGTTCTTCTTCCTCTGTCTCTCTCGCTCTCTCTCTCTGTACCTTTCTGCAGGTATTCCCGGCCTCGGAGATGTATGATTCCAGACTCTGGTCCTAGCAACCTGTTACGTGTTGTTGCTCTTCTTTTCTCTCTCTAGGGTTTTTTTTTCCTCTACACTGCGTTTGCCTAAATAGTAGTAAGTGAATTGTTGTTCTGCATATTTCCTGTAACTGTAAGGAAGATGCTTTGTAGGTCAAATATTTCAGGGTTAAACATGAATATGTATTTTGGTATTGGAAAAAAAATATTTAAATGTCCCACTGATTAGTTTTCTTTAAGACTTTCAACCTCGTCACACAGTTTTCATCGGCAGGTGCAACTTCTTCACAGAGATGGATTTGTGTTTGAAAGCCAACACAAACAAGATGTCCTCAGCGTTCTACGGAGGAAATCATGAACCTTACAGATCTTGGCAGTATAAATAAATAATAAATCTTGGCTTTGAATTGTAACAGTGAGTAGGCTCAGAGGCTTCGTGGGTTTTCAGTGGCTACTGGTGGGAGGAAGTCAAATCAAAATTTGCCTTGGGCCCATCACTTATGATCTCTGAAACATCTGATATGGGGGTACCTGCCCTGTTTTAGGGCAAAACAGCAGGATTTTTCTGTCTGAAGAGTTTAGAGAAAGTTTTTTTGTTTGGTGCCAGAGGAAAAGAGAACGATTCAGAGACAGAGAAGATTGTGGTTGATTGTTTTTTTCATAGATTGGGTGACGATGCATTTTTGCCTGGGAAGCCACAGCATGTCTTATCCTGTTTACTGCTCCGAACCAGTGGCAGGTCTCCTCCCAACAGCTCAGCTTCTGGCTCAGCTCCTGCTGCCTTTACTGCACGTAGGAATAACCATAATCAATTGCTTCGCCGTGGAGAACAACTGCACTGGGTATTTTCACTTGTTGAGACTTGTTTGTAGTTGTTGAAGTGCCTGCAGTGAAAATCTTTCTGCGACTGCAAACATGCAATTGAAGACGTCTGTCCTAACACGCCAGTTTAAAAAGCTCAGACCACACAGCGAAATCGAGTCGAGGTAAAAGTTGTTGTACAATTTACTGAAAAGTCTTTTAGCAGAAAAAAACACATCACATGTTGAAAACCAAATTGATTTTCAGGAAAGTTTACCTTATCACAATTCACATTAACTAGAGGTTATTTGGCTCAATTTGTATTTTGTTTCCTGGAGGTAAAGCAGTATGTGGTTATGTACAGCAGAAGCAAATATCATATAAATGTGAACTTACAATTAGTGCAACTTTTACTGCAGCCAAATAATAAACATACGTTAACACAAAGTTTTATCAGCCTAAAGGTGTCATATATATACTGAAGTAAATCTACAGAAAATCTTACTTTCTGTCTTTACTGTCCTTAATTACAGTTATAAGCTTATTTTACTTTACTTTAGTATTTGTATTTGAAGTTAGTTTTTTTTTACTCAACTACAATTCAGAGAGAAGTTTAGTATCTTTGCTTCATTACATTTATCTGGCAACTTTAGTTACTAGTTACTTTGCAGTTATAGAATCTTAATATAAATATATAATTAACAGATATACATTATAATGTATTATTGTGTATTAACCACCTGTCAGCACAGAAAGTGCTTAAAATCAGCTCCACCTTCAACACAAGTGATTAATATATAAGACATTATTAATCAATGAATCCAATAATGTTACAGCCTACACATCGTTCTGCATAGTGGGTACTTTTACTTTTGATACCCTGCATACATTTTGGTGCTAATACTTTTGTACTTTTACTTGGCTAAAGCAGAAATGTTACTGATGAGGCACAATTCTGGACTAGACTTGTATGTTCATGTTATCAGCAGCATCCAGTTCAAGTTTAAAATACTTGAATAAATGAGTAACAGTTGGATTGATGTACCAACGCCCAGTGTTTTGCAGTGTGTGCTGCTCTGTCCGACTGTGCAGTGTTCCGTGAACGCAGCGCGGCGCTGCCATATTGTTGTTTTATTTTTCGGGGCAGCGGCGGAGTTTCAAGCTGCTGTCGCTGCCTGTGGGTAGTTTCTGAGGTGGGAGGCACTGCTTTACTGGCACTATCTGGATTACGAGGCGGCTTCGAGTCAGTAAAAGTTACCGGACTAACGTGAGGTGCGCTCAGGTATGTTGTTCCTCTGCTTTAAAAGTTGTACCTGCTGTCATACTTTGCGGAGACAGTGAACGTAACGTTGCTGCTACTTTTTCCCATTCATGCTAACGGGCGCTAGCTGGTGAAGTTAGCGCAGCGAAAGCTTTCTTTTGACTGTCCTAACGCCATAAAGTGTGAGATAAGAGCGGTCACTGCATGTGTGGTTGATATCAACCAAACAGAGTGGAGTTAGCCCCCGCACAGGTCGTCACGGACGAGCGGTGTGTTTGTTTGGAGGCTAACTTCTGAGCTAACATGCTAACGCGACCAAGTGACACCACTTTGCCAAACTTGGGCGAAAACGTGGAAACTGTTTTTTTTTTTTTTTTTATCTTTAACGGATGAAACTTGAAACCATTTTGCAGACGAGAAGTAAGAATAGAAAGGGAGAATAGAGTGCTGGTGACTGTACTTGACTCTCCTGTTGTGTCTCATTGAAATGAAGTCATCGAGGTGGTTAATGTCATTGTGGTTTATTTATTTATGGCAGCACTTAAACGCACCCTTTCTCCAGTTCTTCAGTTCCCTTAAACTTACATTTATGTATAGGTAATAATACGGTACTCTCAAAGTAGTACAGAGTTTGAGCTGTGTCTAGGGTACTCCACCCACCTGTACCTCACCTTACGGGTAACCTATAATCAGCCTCAGGAGCTGTCATAACAGCCCTGTGGAAGTGAATGTGTGATCCTGACTGCTGGTCTAACTTTTTCTACCACAAAAAAAGCGAAGTGTGTCTTGTTGCTGCTTGAGACAGATTTGTAGTGAGGTTATGCTGCTCTGAATCCTGTTGTTGTTGTTGACGCCTCCTGTGTGATGATAGTGATCAGGGGGTTTGGTGCCCTGGTGTTACTGCAGCTTATTATTTACACCCAATAACCTGCATCTTACAGAAGAAGTGATATATGTCGGAACATATATCACTTCTTCTGTAAGTCTGCAATTTAGGTTAGTTCACATAATGTCAGAAATGATAAACTCACAAATGTCTGAAAAAGGTCAGTTTATTATAACTACTTGTAATTAGTTTTTGGACCTACTTTAAAAAAACGTCTTGAGCCACGACAGTCCTGTAAATCATGGCGTGAATAGTTACAGTCTACATGGGAACCTCCCACAGTTTATAGGACCGTCATGAATGGGTTAGTTAGCAGACTGATTGGTAGAGGATGTAGTTACTTACTCACGTTTCTGTCGAAATCTTTTTAGGTTGGACATAGTAATGTTCACAAGTGTGAACTGCATGCAGTCACATTAACTGACAGGCGCCAGGGTTATTAAAACAAAAACTAACTCAGGCCTTATGAAGTGAAGAGGTGAGGTCAGGATGTCAGAGAAAACATGAGAGTTGGACTATTTCAAAAGAACAATAGACAAACTACTAATAAATTCCCAGTTTACACCTAGTCAGTCAGTTTCTGACCATAATCATTTCATGTAATTGCATCTGTCGTGTTGTAGTTGGAAAACCCCCAACAGATCTTCAGGTTAATTTTTAAAGTCACTGTCAGAGGAAACTCGTTGATGGAAAAAGATTAATTGAGAAAGAGGGAAACACCGATATCGGAGGAAGATGAATAGCTAATAATAGCTAATACACAAAATAATAAAAAGCAGTAACTAATCTATTCATGGAGACTGGTTTGTCAGTCAGATTATGACATTCAAGCTCTCAAGGATTTAATGCTAAAATTCAAAACTTTACAGACAATGTGCATCAATTCAGGTCAGTTCAATTTATTTATATAGCACCAAATTACAACAGTCATCTCAAGGCACTTTACAGCGGTTAAGGGATGAGACCTTACAGAAGTATATGTAGAGTTATAAAGAAAACCCAACAATCACTCTTGAGCAAGCACAAAGAGTCAGTGGAAAGGCCTTAAACGGAAGAAACCTCCAGGAGAACCAGGCTCAGGGTGGGCGGCCATCTGCCTCGACCGGTTGGGGTTAGTGGAAAGAAAAGAACTGTTGGCGGCAAGTGCAAACTGGAAATGTACAGCTCCAAGGCCGAGGACACCTGCAGAAAGGTACATGCAGCTATGAATTCATTTATATTATTAAAAAAACGCAAAGAGCAAGTCAGACTGTCAGTCTGTTATTAATGTTGTTAGTTAAACAGTGTAGTGTATCTTAACATGTCATGTTGTTGATGTCGGTACAGAAAGTGGCATGACTCTAAAATAATTGTGCGTATATGAGAAATATCGCACACGTACTGTGGATCTCTCCGTCATGCTGTTATGTGTGACTGAAGCTGCGAGGGCATAGTCCACGTCTGAAGAGGGGGCTTAAGGAATATGGACAGACTGAGAAAGGAGTCTGCGTGTGGTTGCTAGCTAACAGCTGTCTGCAGATATCAGGCTAGCGGCAGCACAAACAGTGCAGATGAAGCAGTGGCAGACGTTCAGCTGCTGTCCCGTCTGTGCTCAGAGTGGTCATTAAAGTGGACGTCTGTACTTGGCTGAAGCATCTGTTGCTGACAGTTTGCATGATGATAACACCGTTTAAAATGGTGCAGCTTCTTAATATTCTTGCTCGTCTGTTTTGCACACGCAGGCCTACAGAAATATTTTAATTTTGTGTTGCAGTTTTATAAGCAGAAACAGTGTTAACAATTTAGCCTATAATGTGAGCTTCAGTTTTTTATTCTGTGTCTCACTTGTGGGGTAGTTTCGTGGGCTGCAAGTTAAATTTTGAGATCTACTTTATGGTGACAGTTGATAAATTACTACATACTAGTTGTTGGCACACACCAGAAAGAGTGGGACGTACTATAATTTATGTGACCCACAACAGCAGCTTGAAGTAAAGTGGAGACTCCTCATTTCTCAAAAAAACATATTGTTAAAAATGCTCATGTCTGTGCTTCAGCTGAAGTGCAGTCATAAATACAGTGTTCACCGATAACGAGCGCCTTGATGAATGTGGACAACAATTCATGGTGGTTGACAGCGTTGGGATTGCACGTGGAAATAACAGATTAAACACAAACATGTCTCACATTGCTTCTGTTTTAGAATGAGACTGAGCACCTCTGCAGAGAGAAAACCGCTTCAAGGAAATGGTGGAGATAAAATCTTGTTACAAAATGTGTCATTAAGTTTTATCTTCATCAGATTAACAGAGACAAACTACACCTGGTTATGGTCCCTGTTTCTATAAAGTTGATGTTTAATTAGGACATTTAGAGCATTGCACGTAGAGGTATTTTTAAGAGAATTCTTGGCTCATAATTGTTTTTAAAGCTGTGACCTTTATGCTAATTAGACTATTTCAGAGACATAAATGCCACCGTAATTAATTTAGCAAAGTGTCAAATTAATGGCGGTTGAACTGGGTTAATATCATCCCGGCTGAAAGTAAAGATCAATTATTATAAATTACATATATTTATGTCATATTTAGTAAAAATAAAGAGTACTTAAGTCCAAAAAAAGTCCAAACAGGCTGCTTAAAATGAATGAACAGTGTCACTTAGGTGAAAACAAATCCGATGTCCAGTTGAATTTGACTTATTAATATTTAGTCAGTAATTACCTCAGTTGTAAAATCGCTATCGTTGTAATCGTTCTGCTGCTACAAACATCATACACTGTAAACCCGAATAAGTTCAGTGAACTCAAAATTTATGAGGAAACTGATTACATAATAATTTTTAAGTTAACTTACTTACAAACTATAAGTTCACCATAACTTAAAGAAAATGACCTGTATAAAATCAAAGCATTTAACTACCTCCAACCCATAACTTGGTACTTATTTAACTTACAAATTTTAAGCTCACTAAACTTGCATATTTTATTTTATTTTAACTTTATTACATTGCTTTACTAACTTAAATATTATAACTTATTTAAACTCAAAATGGACCTATTGAACCCTAAGCACAAACAGGGTCTTTCTTAAAAGAAAATAAAAACTGAGACAGAATTGCTATTGCAAGTTTATTTATTACCACCTGCACAAAACTTTACATGCTTCTGCATTTAAG
>JAUYWH010000008.1:1291419-1322998 GCA_034779795.1 Ctenopoma multispine
TAAGTTAATAGAGAGGCTGGCGGTTCCTGATAAACTGATTCTTTAGATTCCATGTCTAAGCAAAGAAACAGGGGATTAAATTATACTAATTATACTCACTTTAGAAACCCAGTGGCCTTGCAAGCCTCAAAATCACGTCCAAACGCCCTCAAAGAATCGACAACTCATCCTGGAATGGTCCCTGATGTGTTTTCCTGTAACCCATTTAATAAGTATTTTTACTTATTAGTCTAATACATTGAATACATTAAGTTACCAATAGAGGCTGGCGGTTTCTGATAAACTCCTGATGCTTTAGAATCCCACGTCCAAGCAAAGAAACAGGGGATTCAATTTTACTAAAATCAAGCACTCAAACTGCAACTACTATTGCTGTTTCCCCCAAAAGTATTTCATCAAGCAGTCCTTAAATTTGTGAAAACGTTGTAGAATCTGTCGCACTAATCAGCGCAAACTGAGCCAAGCTCTGATGTCACAATGAGAGTTAACGTGATGAGTAGCTCCTGTCTAATGGAAAGGCTCCATTCGGCGCAGTTCCCGCTGAGCCGGTCTGAGGTCGGTTCTTCAGTACACGAATAATACAACAATATTATTAAAATACAATTAAAAACTTACCTCAGAGCTTGGTGAGAACTGTCTTTAATGCTCCAACCACACTTCAAGCTGTTTAACGAAAAGAAAAACCGCAACTCACGTTACCAGGAGCAGCTATCTTGGCCCACATTTACACCGCGGTGGTCATTAGGTTAAAATATGTAAAACATCTTTCACTTAAACGTAACCATTACCATATCACAGAGCTTATGGTGCAAAGAAGTAAACCGCTGGCAATAATAAGTTCCACTGACTGGTACGTGGCTGCCACTGGCATTTTAGTCTCAATTTAGGCTTGCATTAAAATAGCGAGCGGTTAGCCCAAAATTGGCGGTTAGCTAAAAGAATGTGCGCCGACTCTCTGACTAAAAAGTTCAAAGTTTTTCAACCGAAATGATTCAACACGGACGCAATATTTCTCTGGTATAATCTACAACGGCTCAACGTATAAATAACAAAAAAAGTTGTCTTTTTACTTACGTCTTATCTTGCTTAGCTCCGTTCCGCTTCGCTTCACACCTCCGCCATCTTGAAAACTTTTCAGAATACGTAGTTCACGTTCACACGACATGACGTCATCACGTTTCTTAACTCAATAACTTTGACACGACGGTTTCATTTACTCATAATCTTCTATTCTAATAAAGTAAACTTAAGTAAAAGTTGAATGTGCTTATAAGTTTTAAGGTGTTTTGACTTGGTTGCTACTTTTGGTTTCTATGATTATAAAACTTTTGAGCTCATTGTACTTTTGGGTTTACAGTGCAGACACACTTTGTATACGATAACTGTGATCTGTAGGGATGGGAGTTGATAAGATTTTTACGATTCCGATTCCATTTTCGATTGTGTTTAACAATTCGATTCTTTATCGATTCTCCTATCAATTAGCTACCTGCCGTATTAATGGGAGAGGACGTGCAAACGTTACCACTGCTGCTGGGTTGAGATTCACTAGTCTGGAGCGGATCAAAAACATGACATTCATTTAAAGTTATCATGTGTTTTGTGAGCAAATGCTTTTGCATATTCGTAGCGTTTCCTCCCTTTGATGAAATATCCACTTTGCAAGTATTGCAATGCAAGCTGCCCTGTTGTCATCCTTTATCATAAAGTATAACCAAACTTTTGAGCATTTGTGCCGCTTAGGCGCCATGTTTCCTGCTGAGTAAATTACACTATGCAACATGCGTGGTGACGTCATTCGAGGCGACTGGAATTGATAGGGGAATCGTTCGCAAAATGGCAAACTATTCCAAGGAATTGAAACAGTAGGAACCGGTTCTCAACAAGAACTGGTTTTCGATTCCTATCCCTAGTGTTATCAGACTATTGGTGAAGAGGGAGCACGGCGGCAAATCAGAGCGTTCAGTTAACCAGCTGGTCGACATTCCAACCTTCACGTTTGGGTGGTAGATGAAAGACTGAGGTCACGAATACAAGTGGCCAAAATGAGATTCCCCTGCACGGTGACAGAGCTCAGACTTAGACACAGAGTTCAGAGTTGTTAAAGTTGTTAAAGGGAACACCTCAGGATCGTGGCAGAGGAGAGTGGAACATCTGGATTACTTTGCTGAACCTGCTGCCACCATGACATGACATAAATAAGCCAAATGTGAAAATGGATGAAAAAGTGTTTAAATGCTGTATTCTCCTGTTCATTATAGGTATCTCTGCAGAGAGTCTGTGCTCTTAAGACCCATTAGTATTTATGAACTCAGAATAAGAAAACAGAGAGAGTAATACATGATAATAATATACAATATTTTTGCTATTTGTTCATAATTTATTCATGATTCTGAAGCAATTCACAAATGACCAAAAAACTGTTTTTGTACCACGTCAGTTTGTTAAATTAGCAGAACAAAAACATAGAACTCAACCACGATGACAGAGTGCACCACCAAGACGACTTACAGCACACAAATCCTGGATAAATCTTGTAGCTGCAATGTAAAACAGGCAAACGGTTTATGCACATTTTGGATTTAATTATCCCTGCAACACAACCTGCAGAGTAATGTTACTGCATCACCAGACCTCAGCATTAACAGACCATCTTACTGCAGCATTATACAAGACCTGAACCCTCTCTGGTAACTTGGTCCATAGTCTATTTCACGTCAAAGGACCTGTATCCGTACAGTTTTTTGGATAATAGTGGCTTTGCTTGGTACTACTGACGCAGCAGAGAGGCTGTTCTCCACGGCTGGAGCATCATGTTTACTGCAAAGCATAAGAGCACTCTACTCTTCACTCTTCTCCCCTTTTTTCCAGAACAACCACCAACTTCTTAACATAATCTAAATATATATACAATGCTGTGAAAATGTTTTTGCCGTGATATTTTCTATTTCTTCTTTATTTGTCACTCTTAAATGATTAAGTTCATCAAACAAATTTAAATATTACTCAAAGACAACAAGAGTAAATACAAAGTGAAACAAAACAAGATATTTGAAGATGCCATCAGCTCAGTAATTTTTTTAAAATTTTTTATTAAAAAATCTCTACTTGACAGTAAATTCTGTTCTTGATGGAGCAAACATGTGTCACATGCAGCTGGTCCCTTCTGATAATGTAGTTCCTTAAAGGACTGAAAGTAGGACGCTTGTTGGGAAATTACCGCCAGCTTAGTCAGATGTAAATGAAGAACTAAGAGGGAACCTCCGGTTATTAACTTGGGAAAAGAAACTGTCACTTTTCATTTCTAATCCCGGATTAGAGCAGCTGGTAAGTTACAACACAGACCTCTGAGCAGGTACTCGTCCGTTTGTTGTGATTAATAAGATGCTGCTGCTGAGTGAGACGTCAGTCAGTGAAACTCTGTCTCACTATGCACAACACTATGTCTCAGCGTGGTAAAACTAGTTATTCCAGAGCTGATGAGGGTGAGGTCATCTGACAGGTCCGCTGCCTCGCCACCTTTTCACTCAGCAAATCACAGGATGACTAGTCTGGCTTCCTGTTTAATCCACCTCCCAGCAGTAATCCAATGTGTCTCTGTTTATAAACGGGTGCAGATTACTTCAGATTACTTCAAGCCGACACATCAGAGCAGTATCAGACCTGTAAATATACGCATGTCAGTGGTGGAATAGCTTGACCCTTGTTTCTGTGTTTAAGTTCAGAGTTTTGCTGTGACTGTGTTCAATGCAGCAGGACCTGGCACTTCAACGTGATTTTTCCAAAGTTTTGTGCGGAGAACAAGTTGGATCCAGTTCAGCTTTTTCTGCAAGGCTGCATGATGATGTGTTTGCCAACCACGTGAACACCTTATTTCTCACATTTACCTCAAGATTGTCACAACCAAGGATCCAACAACTGCTACCAGGATAACTGTCCAGAGTTGTCCCTCCAGCTGAACTGGATTGTTTTGTAGTCTTTTATTATGTATTGTACACGGGTCGTTCTCTGGAATCTCAATACCTAAAACATTAAGAGGATCATCAATCCATGTAATTATACATTTTACATAGTTTTAATCAAGAATCCCTAATTACATCTTACTTTGATAACTAATTTTTCCATCGCCATTATAAACAAATATGGAGATAATCACGTGTTTTAAAAAGGGCCACAGACTTAAAAATGAATGAATGAAATAAATAAAAAAAAATTATTCATCTAACTGCAACTTGTACTATTATTATTATAACGTTTAACCCAATTAATTAACAACATAAAGCTTGTTAACACCCTCTTGTGCAGTTTTTGAGAAATTATATTACCCGAGTAACATGTGGATCCAAAGTGGGAACTGATTCATTGCTTTAAGCAAAACTGAAATTTTTGCTTCATCAATTCTCAGTTTGACATGTCAGGCTAGTAAATTATGGTAGTTTGAGAAATAATGCTGCACAGATTCAAAGATGCTTCTGGGCTCCTACTGAACTTGAGATTCTTGTTCAGGTTCACGCCTGAAAGGCTTCTGCACACAACGTTACTCAGAGGTTTGTTGTTCTTGAACAAATATTCACAAACTAATGAGACCAATTTGGAGACGTTTGGGTGTTAATAGTTTACTGACATAATAGGCCTATGTTTGAATTTTGAATATTTACGATTCAAACGAATGATTAAAAATGGTTCTAGACAGAAGCTCATGTTTTTAGGGGAGTAACTGAATAAATGTCCACAGGAAGTTGGTTACGTCAAAACGAGTAGCTGATTCACAGTGAAATTATCAACCTGGAAGTGTGATCCTGCTTCTGCTCCTCAGGTTTCCACTATTTGTTTTCCTCATCTGTTTCCGTAATGGTGTAATTGGGGAGTTCTCATCCAGAATGAGATTCTGTCTATCTACGGACTGAGTATTTTGTAGTTGCTGGGGTATATAAATGGTATATATAGGCTTTATAAATGAACTTAACTTGAATCACAGTGAATAGTCTGATTAAAGACAGTAACATGTAAAGTCAGTATTATCAGCTGAAAGTGTTTCATAGTAAGTCAAAGTTTCACTTCTCGTTGAACCGCAGCAGACTGTTTTACTCTTGTGTCCCTGTAGTTTGTCTCTTTTCCCCCTTTTTCAGTACATGCAACATTATAGTCTTAGGGGGTCACATTTAGCTTTTCCTGTTCGGATGTTTCCTTACTTTAGTGAAGTTGGGTGCCTGCGTTACACACAGTCAAAGGCCCAAATCTTAAGGAAAATGTGTGTAGGGCTGCTGACTGGAAGTGAAACATCCAGGTTTCAGTCTGGACTATTCACTTAGAGAGTTTTGTCAAAATGCTGCATTGGTTAGAATCAAGCCGCCTGTTTTTGGCTCCTACACTCACCCACTGCCACTGCTCTGCTTGCAGCTCGCGCTGGTTGATGTGTTCGTGCACAGGTTGATATGTCTCACAAAAGGTGTTTTTATTGGCCGTGATGCTGTTTCAAAACCAAAGATATTTATTTTATTATCTTAAAATACTAATAAAAATGTCAAATGGAGATATGGATGGAATGGATACTTCTGTCACATAAATTACCGAAGTATTAATAAATAAAAATTTACTGAAAGTTAACTAATGAAGATCAGACATTGCTTTTGAATTGTGGTTCAACAGAATCATTTAAAAAACAAGCTATCAAAACTGGCCTGGACAAGGCGAGGTGGCTAAACACTGCTTTCTATGGTCACCACGAATGAAAACACGATGTAGCTGGAGCTTCTGCAGCAGGAGTACAAACACAGTACTGCAGTATTCTCATGGTAACAGCGCAGCTGCAGTAAAGCTTGGCATTGACGTGACTTTACAATTTGTGTCCCACCTGCTCTGCAGCTTCAATGTCAGTAACGTTGTGCTAATCAAATTAACACAAGACACAGGAAATGTTTATTCAGTACATAACAGATGTGGTTTCCTTTTCACCAGTTTTCTCTCAAACAGAAGCTTGAGAGAAAACAATGATTCTGACTTTACTCTTATGAATAACACAGGGTTTCTCTGTCACAGGAGTAACGTCAGTGCCCGTCTGCCTCTCTGGCAGCGATTCAGTTACCGTTTTGCTGTTGAGTTTGTTGTAGTGAGAACAATCAATGGTGGACTGTGTGTTTTTGCAGAGGTTGTCGTGGGCGGTGTTTGGCCTGAGTCTGACAAGGGACTTTGTCCCTGATACTCAAGAGGATGACAATTTAAGTGTAATTTTTGAATGGACCATTTAGGGAAATGATAAAAAAATGGAATTGTATTTGGACTTATCATGTAGCGCATCAGGAGAAACTCTGCAGGAAGCTGAGTCATGCACGAGTACAACTTAGATTGTGATTGTAATGTTTGTTTCAGTAACTCCGCATATCTGTCTCAAGTGATGTCAGAAAACAGAAGCGATCGCTGTCAAATATGTCATGAAATGAAACTTAGCTTTGCCATTGTAATAGCTTTAAATATAAAAACAAGGTCGTGTGTCATCATGTTAAAATAATGTAAATTAAATTTTGTATTCTCTTATTCTCACCTTCCTCTTTACATGTGCTAGTTGACTATAACAGAACTCAGAACTGTGTGCATTGTCTTGAAATCACTTTTTTTTTTGTTTTGGTGTCTTTCACTTCTGTAGCAGTGAATTATCCTAGCTGCCAGGTTGGATATGTTTAGGATGTCCTCTGTTGTTGTTGTTTCACAGCTTAAATTAACTTAGCAGCATTTTAAACATCCTTGATAATATTTTTTTTTGTCTCCACTGAGTCTGTTTCTCTTGTACTTGCTGTGTTGCTTTTATTGTGAAACAAAGTGCCATATAAATAAATCTGTACTTGCTTTTGTATCTTGAAAATGAGCATGGACTTAGTATGCACACACGCATGCTGCAGGCCTGGACAGTGCCTTTTGGTCTGCAAGCCAGATTAAATAAGCAATTTAAAGATGCTCCTCCAGACTCCGACTTCTTAGGATGAGCGACATTGAACGTCTGTGTTCATTTATATTCAGATTATCAGCATTCTGCCTGCAGTTTCTTCACAATGATTGACCTGCAGGGCGCAGTTTGTGGCCAGAAGCTGTGTTGGAACGAGCAAACTTCAGCTAAAGTGATTTAAAAATATTTGTTTTCACGGTGCATGGAGAAACGCCCTGAATTAACCATGAAGAGATGGAAAATGTGAAGGTAAAGCCAAAGCTCAGGTCACCGCTTTCTGCTACCTGTTGAGTTTATTTGCACTGGAAAAGCTCAAAGGTTGATCTGCTGCACGCATGAGTTTAGCAGAATGAGGGAAACAGATGGAGGCCTGTTCAGGGCACATTCCTTAGAAACACCATGCTGTCGTTTTTTTAACACACGCTAAACTATAGGCAGTGCAGCCTCAGGTTGTTGGTGTGTGTTTTAACCACAGACAGGGAAACTCCTGCAGTCTGAAAAGCTTTAGAGGCAGTTTTATAATTTACTGCTCATTGAGATGTTTTAACAGCCTGCTGCCTCCTTTCACACTGAAGCATGAGTCCTGCATGATGTTTGACTCTGTGTTTAGTGTGTGAGATCAGATTGTAGGATTTAGAGTAGAGCTGAGATCGTTTTCAGATCTCAGACGTTACAGTAGCTGTGGTGAAATACACAAGAATAGCTGTGATAATTCATGTTTATGCTTAGAAGACTCCTGGAAATGCTGGATAAAAGTTCTGTATTACAGATGGTGTGTGTGTTTCTTCTCTCTAGTTTACCTTCCAGGGAATAATCTTCATGTCTGAACATAGACTTCATCAGTTTAGTAGGTTCCCCGACCTGTACGTTAAATCTGCCTGGAAGTTTACAGTGAAACACTGCAGCTTTCTTAGGTCAAATAAAACAAAACACTGATAGTACTGCTAAATAACTCCTGCATATCACCTGCAGCCGTGATGCTCAGCAGTAAAGTTTTAATAATGATAACGTTTTTGAAACTAGAACAGCTGCAGCCCAGTGTCTGTTGTTTGCAAATCCCTGTCAGCAACAGAAAGGTTTTCAGCCCAGTTTGAGTGATGGGGATATGTGGTGTAATCATCATGCAGTCACAGTTTGACTGCTCACATTGGATTTCTTTGTGCATAAAGTCACCGGAGGTCATTTTTAAGGTGATGCCACTTTGCTTTTGGGGATCAAGGTTTTTCGTTTTGTTTTTTTGATGAAGCCTGTTTGCATAAAGTTGTTGTAGCAAACAAACAAAGGCCTGCACGCCCACTGTGTTTGCCAGAGCAGTGGCTTGTGTAATTGCCAGAGAAACCCTGAAACAGAACTAGATGCAATAACTGAAGTGAAACACACATGAGGAGAATCACAGAGCTTTGAAAAATCACACAACATCAGTGATGTGGAAGTGGTTTGGACTTCGCAATAGACACAGATAAAGTGAAATAGTGATACTCTCCCACCATCTCTGCTGCTCACACACACAATCAGTTTGACAACACCATCTGTCCTTAGACCAAAGTCTTTTGTGGAAACGTTGGTTCAAACCGTAGCAGCATTTGCTCCTGTTCGCTTTACAGGCAATACCAATATCAACAGAGCTCAGAAATAAAAAGTAAGAATGTAGTGAATGGTGCTATTTCATAGTCTAAGACATGATTCCAGTTAGAGCAGTGAATGCAGAGTGCAGAATGCTAACATGTAGTCTAACCTGAGCCTGATGAGCAGAAACATTACATCACGGTAGTCGTAAAGAAGCTCAGTTAAGTAAAAATAAATAAATGTAGTTAAATATGTAAATATATATATATATATATATATATATGGTTTCTCTTCTTTAATATTTAAATATTTGTTTAGAGCCATAACAAACCTTGTGATTTTGAAACACTTCTTAAAAAAGACACTGGACATGTGAACCATTCGTAGAGGGTTGGGGAATGGATGCAATCACAGCATTGTAAGAAGGTGAAAGGTGTACCCTTAGGCCACCTCCTCGGTTCAGAGATGGTTGTTCCTTTTTTACGTAAATGGCCTCCTGACTCCTCTCAAACCAGCGTTCCTCCCTGATTTCGTGGAGAAGGTGAGAGATGTCATTATGGAGGCAGAGGAAACCATGGTCTCGTTTGATGTCACACCTCTGATCACTTGTGTTCCTGTTACTGAAGTAGTGCAGGTAGTACGTAAGAGCTTACAGGATGACCCTAGTAAAAGAACCTCGCTCAACACAGACAAAGTCTGTCTGCTTTTGGAACTGTGTCTTCAATGCACATACATGGGTTTCCCTGTTTCCCCTATAGTAGCCAATCTGTATATGGAAGAAGAGGAAAAGAGGGCTCTTATCTTCCTATCCTGGAACTCCACCGAGCCAAAGGTTCAGGCATGTGGGTGACACCACAAACACCTCAAGTTCACCAGGGAGGACATGAAACCCGACAGGCTAGCCTTAGACTGTGAAAGACTTCTTAGACTCTCTAGTATCAGGAGTATCGGAACAGCTGAGACGCATTTTGTTAAAACACCGGGTCTTAGTGACTTTCAAACCCCAAAACACGCTACACCAAAGAGTGGTCCACCCCAAGGATCGGGTCCCCCGGCACAAACAGAGTAATATAGTTTACACAGTTAAATGCCAGGAGGATTGCCGTGAATTATACATCGGGGAAACCAAACAACCACTGGCTAAACGTATTTGTATAATGTCTTATGGAACACAAGCTTGCTGTGGGGGAGCTGTTGTTCTCTTAATGGGATCATTAAGGTAATTGACTTACTTGGTAATTATTCCCTTTTTACAGCCCTTGTTACACAAGCCTGACATTTCATGGAAAGAAAAATGTGCACTGTTTGGCAGTAATTGATGCCTCAGTGTAGCTGAACCTTCATTTATTGTGGTGTTTGGTCTGTAATTATTCTGATTATAACCCTGGACCTGCCTCCACATTGCTGTGGTTTTTAATCAGCTTTACTTGGCTATGATTTTGTTTCCCCCTGAGACCTGTCGAGTGCAGAATCTTTGACTGTTTTCATCGTTCCTGCACATCAGAGGCCTTCTGATAAACTATGGAGACTGGTCTTAAAAGATTTGATTAACGTAATGGGGAAGAATCTGTGTCACTGTCTGTTCATAAAGGTTTTTCTAATTTTTAGTGTTCTTGCAGAAGGTTGAGAGCAGCTTGTTAATGCCAAAGTCAACCTACAAAAGGAAGGAAATAACTGTGACATGTACTTTCCCATTTTGCTCAGGAAGTATTGGTTGATGAACCTTTATTTAGGTTCAAATACAGCAGATTAAACTGAATCAACATGTCGATCTTATGAGTTATGTAAGTATGTCGATTGACATAGAATATGTTGATATGTCACAGTGTTAACGTTTATCCCCAGTTATGGAAAAAAACCCTCAGGCACGCTGAAAATATCTATCCCAAAAAGCTGGAACATGATTGTATAAAGTGTGACAGACATCCAGACATCTAATAAAATGGTGCTCTGCTGGTTTTGTAAAGCCGAAATCTGTTTTCTGTTGTGTTTCAGATAATAACTCAACAGACATCTTAGAGCAGAGGCTAACGGAAAATATGGCAGCACTTCTTTCTAGCACATTTCCAAGTTGGAAGTAGTTTGTTTATGCATATATAAGGCTATAAAACTAACAACCATTAATGTTGCTCTGTACGTCAGTGTTGATGAACCTTTTGTGGATAAATAACCGTGTTAGCATTAACGTTAGCAGCCTCTTACCACCGTGTGTTTAGTGCATTCAGCGACAATACAGAATGTAGGTGTAGTGCACCTTTAAAAAACATAAACTAAAATGGTTCCTAAATTTAAAGATTTCACATTAAAGAATGTGCTAAATGCAGTAGTCTTTCTGACAGAACTTAAGGTTAATATTTATTGGTAAAACAACCAGTATATTCATAGAAAAAAACATTAGTTGCAGCCCTGCAATAAAATATATCATCCAAAATATTGAAACAATATTATAGACTCAAAATTTTATATTCTAGGTCTCCAAATAATGATTATTCATATTGATATATCTGATATACACCAAAATAAATAATTAAATTCTCAAATTTGAGAAGCTGGAACCAGCACATCAGATGAATCAGTTACCAACGCTGCAGATTATTCTTGGCAACAGTTATTCCCATAATGACTCAGGTCAAAAGTGCAGAATGTCCACAGAAACATCTGCTAATGCAAGTTACCCTTCTCTGCTGTCCAAAAGTATAATATGAATTTGAGTTCAACAAATTGCTGGAATAATGTAAGAAAGGTCGTGTGATGAAGACTTAGTTATTTCCTCTTGAGATATTTACATTCATCATAAGATGATTCAGTTCCATCGTTGTGTTTGGATATTAAAGAGTGTTTGTGTGATGACTTGGATTCTAACATATTCCCATGAGATGATGGAAAACCCAAGTTGGTCTGTCAATGTCTGATGATGAAGTTGTTCCGCTGGAGGATGGGAGGGGGGCGGAGTCTTTCAAAAGAATACAGACTGATTATAAATGAAGCCGGGCTGCACATAATGAGTCACAAGTATTATTTAAATCATGAGCACTGTGCTGGTAAAGTGAGATCATTGTGTCTTTAAGATTTTTTTTTTTGCTGCAGTTTGTTCCTGGAAAGATTGTGTAGATTAATTTAATTTATCCAGGTAGTTCAGTGTTAAACACAGAGTTTATAGAATCTCTACAGTCAGATTTCCTCTGCATGTCTTCTGAGACCTGCTTTGACCCTTCAGATTCTCTAATTAAACCTTTTTTTTTTCGCAGGTTATAGAAGTGACATGGAAAGTAGTCATATCACATTGATCACCAAAGATTTCAGCCTGTGCATGTGTCGTTTTCTCAGTCACTGTGAGACATTACTGCTAGCTTCCAGCCAGGCAGTGGTAAATTAGATCCTGTTTGTGTGCTGACAGGAGGCTAATTGCTGTTTGGAATACCAATATAAGTCAGTTCGAAACTGGGTAGACTATAAAAAAAAAAATTGTTTACTGAGTGATCGAAGTGCACTGAGATAGTGACGGCTAGGCTGCACATAAAAACAGCTGCTTTGATGCATAAATGTAATATTTATGTTGGTATTTACCAGTAGCAGCACTAATATTGTCCATGGTTGAAAATTATATTTTTTCCTCAGTAATAAACTGATAAAAAGCAGCATGCTTACAAGTACAGTAAACTTTCCATTTTCAGTAACAAATCTGGTTTTGTGTGACTCTCTCAGTTATTTGTTCCGTAGAGGCGCAGGAAAAACATCTTGTTATTCCTGGTTGGTGCACAGGAAGGAACACTGGACCCATTTTCGTACCATCAGCCCACATAACGGATTCACCTCCCTTTATCTGTGTTCATACTCACAGTGTGGCTGTGTAATCCTGTGTATAGACTAACAGGGTTTTGTTGACACACTGCAGCAGGGTGCCATGTTCAGCTCAGCTTCAAGCTGATAAGGACTTCTTGAAAGTGCATACCTATTGTCAAGGACTGTCCTATTTCATTTCAGTCAGACTGTGCATGAATATCCAGAATATACTTGACCAGGTGCTGTGTAGTCCATCTTAAAATGAAAGAAAATCCCCTCACAGTGGAGTAACAGTCTTTTCCCTTTCACACAGAAGCGGCTGCTTTTAGCTCTGTACGCACTGTCCAACTCTTTTATCTAGACTGAGATATATCAGCAAATACAGTGCTGTGAAAAAGTATTAACCGTGTTACTGATTATTTCTTGCATAGTTGTTATACTTCATGATTCAACATCCTCATGCAGATCAGTGCAGAAGACTGATTCTATGATGAAGAGTGATTCTACAGTTTGTGGGCTGTGGATTCTTGTAACACAAGAAACACAGAATCCAACAAGAAACTGACAGTGCCTCATCCTCAGCAGCTTCTGTCCTCATATTACCCCCCCAGGATAAATGAGTGCCGTTGTATTTGCTGCTGCTGCTGTTTACAGCGCACAGAAACACTCTTTCTCTCTTCGCTCCCCATCTCTGTCGTCGTCATTCTCTCCCTTTGGCATCTGACTCATTGCTTCCCTTCTTTCCCAGTGTGGTACTGCTGGAGGTTTAGCTGCAGGTCATGTTGGAGAATTAAAAACCTCACGCTGTCTTTTTTTGTTTGTGGACTCTCACAGATATCTCGTCAAACACATTTTGTTAAACCCAAACAGCTGTCTCGACGGGGCGACTGAACTGTGACTGAAAATGGAAACTTTTTGCACTTGAATTTTAAAATGCAACAGTTGAGTTGGATTTATACCCATGAGTTCATCTACTTTAGATGCACATGGAGATTGGAGGTTATAATTTATGGTCACGTCAGATTTTTCTCTTTTATTATGCACAACTATAAATCTCAGTTTATGGTAACTGATACAGTCGACATACTGCATGAAGCTGAGGAACCTTAAAGGCTGAAATGTGTGAAGTGTCCATGTTTGTGTCCAATAATTTCAATTTGAAGGTCAGTTGATATTTTATACTGTTGTTTAGTACCTGCCGACCTGTCAGCGTCACTGTGGACACCAAGTAAATGTTCGTTGTGCCATATCACATTTAAAGTTGACTGAACATGCTGATTACATGTCAAGAAGCAAAATCTTCCATGATGAATAAATGTAATAAATGATGTATCATGACACTTTGATTTATTGTCCCAAATTGTCTTGATGATTTTATTGTCTTTAGTTTCAAGTATAGCTGCAGATGATTGTTACTGAATCTGCTGGCACATGATTGTTTTGATCTGGGAAAGAAAAAAACTTGAGAAAGTAAAGCTGCTTTCACAAAAGCTTCTAGTTTAAAGGGACAAAGCCGGCATCAGGTTCTTATTTTCACTGAGGTTAATAGCCCCTGTCCTTTCCAGCCTTTCCTCTGAGGGATGGTGGCCAACAAAAACTCTGTTGTTCCCTGCAGCCCCTGTTGTGTGATGTCTTTGTGCCACCTGCTATAGAGAATAATATGATTTATTTCCAGTGACGTTTCTTGCTTTTTGGAAAAGGTTTAATCTCATTGTATATGAGCAGTTAATGAGCAGACTCTGTAAGCTGAGAGAGAGGATAGCACTCCTAATGAATTAATCATTGGGCTTATCTAAAGCTGCTGCTGTTCCCAGCAGCAACCCAAGGTAGCACAGCCGGCCGCCTGCACTGTTTTTACATGCAAAACGACAAACTCCCACTGCGTATTACCAAAACTACCAGTGTGCAAAAATAGCCTTTGAATTTTCTACATTTCTGCCTTTTCTCTGTAATTCTTATGCAACACCTCCTTATTATTTGTTCACGGTGGAATTTTGTGGCCCTTGTTGCTAGAGTATAAAAATGCTAAACAAAGAGACTGGGCTGTGTTTGAGCTTTTAAATCAGTGCATATACTGAGAAAAGTTCCCAAAGAGAAATGGAAGCCTGACATTACCTAAACAGTCGGAGGCACTTATAAAAGAATCTACAACTTTAATCAGGAGTCAGTTGATTGATATGTTGAGCAAAAGAAAGTTAAGCGAGAATATGTTAATGTAGTTTATGAACTTGTTTTAGTCTACCCCTGCCGTGTGGCCAGGTCTCATTTGAAAAACATGATTATCCTGCAGAGTGGAGGCTGTGTTGTGAGGCATTCAGGGACAGCACAGAGTGTCATATGTGTTGGAAAAAAAGCTGAACTTTAACATGGGTTAAAAAACGGAGATCTGAATCAGACTGTGGTTTCGAACAATAGTTACCCATCAACTTGAAAGAGTTAAAAAAAATATAAAACAGAATAACAGAGTTGTTTCAGATCATCCACAGAAGATCAGTGTAAAAGTGAGTTTTCCATAACTTTATGTTATTGGGACCAACAAACTCCAGGAAACTTCCCATAAACTATTAACGGATCTGTAAAATAAACACTTTGCTAGTTGCAGTGTCTCAGAGGGACTCCAGCCCATAACCCTCGGCAATATTTGCACCTCAACCACAACTGGTGTTGAAGTGGGTGATGCATGAAAGGTTTCGCACTGGCCCGCCCCTGTTTAGGCTGCATCTGTCTGCTCAGGAGGCCACGACTGAGTGATTGATTTGTTTATTTTCTCAGAGGATGCAGCAGCTGGGAAAGGTTAGCTCTGCGGAGGGTGATGCCTACACATTAAAAGCCCAGCTTGCTAGTCTGCAGCTGGCTGTGGAAACGGACACCTTCTGCACACCTCATATTAATGAATTGTTGTCTCTGGCTGTGAAACCAGACATTCTGACAGATGGACAGCATTTACCTGTGCACTTATATTTTAAACGATTAAGGTTTGAATAAGTAGCTGTCTGCACTTTAACCCAATGTACTGCAGTGGAGTCTGGAAAGTTTTTCTAGAGTTGTTTTCTGCCTTGTTATGTGAAAGTGTTTGACATTTTAGAAGCTGGAACAGGAACATATTTGGACTTTTATATTCAGTTATTACACTAGTTGCCAATTAATGGTCTGTATCAACCAGTCAATTAAACAAGTGATCGCTGCAGCTCTGCTCTTTACCAGTTAAAGCTTTTAAGACTGTGAGACATTTGACACCAATTTCTTTCAGCTTTTGCCAAGTGTGTGGACCAGCAGAAATATGTGCCTGTTAATTGTATTCCCAAAAAACAAATAACAGAGTGAGCTGAGGACAGACACTGAGGACAGACTGGTCAAATGTTCTTCCAATTAAAATCCCACAGAGATCAAACTTAATTGAGATCACAGCTTCATTTCCAGAGCTCTGAACTGTTGGTGGAGATGTCTGGGCATGATGGGTGTTTATATGCTCATATTTATTCGTGAATTGACATGTGCATTTGATAATGAAAGCTGATGATCAGAGGGAAACAAACAGATTTTATTTGTTTTAATTAGTCTGTAATCTAGGTCACTTTGATCCAAATTAACTGACATAATTATTGTGTTTGTGTGTTTGTGTGTTTGTGAGTGCGTAAATAAAAAACCTTGTTCTGAATATTTCTTCTCTAATACTGATTGATAGCAGTTGTATTGCTTCAAATCTTTGGGGTGGCCGAGCAACTTCGGACTGAAAGTTTCTTGCTTTTATAACATCTGAGCAAACCTTTCAGTGTTATTAAAGTATTGTCGACATTCGAGCGTCGAGTCAGTTAAAGCTGTGACAGCAGCTGCTAAATGGGAACGATACAGGACACTGTGCCAACAGACACATTTCAGACATCTTGCTTTAGGTGAACATTTAGATGAGCTCTCGACCAAAAGCCAGTGAGGTCATGCACTCAGCTGTGTTGTCTTATTGACGCCCATTACACTGCTTTACAGCAGGAAATCACAATGCAGCAGATTTATCTTTTCGAGATCATTATCAAGCAAAGGAAATGCTAAATGTCACAACGGTTGTATGATATCTATGGTGCTGCTTTTGTCATTTCAGTTGGAGCTTTGGACCATTTTTGGACCGTACAAGGAATTTAAAGAATCATTATTTTCTGACTGAATGAATAAATGACAAAAAATATTGTAATAATAACAAAAGACTATTATATGTTTACTCAATATGAGTTTAGTCCTTGATGAATGTGTTAATATGGTACATTTTATAATTATATGACTTATATTAAAAGAACATCTGCCTGGATTTAACTGTATTGGCTGAAATGATTAAAGAAAGCTCGTTCTTTAAAAATCTTTCCTGTTGTATTTTCTGTGCATTCTTCAGTCTGTTTCTTCTCACTCGACTTGTTGTGATTACTGGCTTTGGAGCCTCCAGCCTGTATTTACACCACTGTCTCTCTACAGAGCCTTTGCTCTTTGTGCCCTCGTCTGTCTGCTAATGGGAGCAGGTTGCCCAGTTGCTTCGGCGGTGGGAAACAAGCCCTTGCTAACAGGGTTTACATGTCAACAGCCCCTCATCTCTCGTCTTCACGACTTTCAGCAGTAACACTTTATTGGTTATTAGTGTGCAGATCACTGGGGAGCCAAGACCAGGCTGCACTGGCATCCACTGCCTAATTAGCATCATTTCTAGCTCTGTGGTTTCTGGAAAAGAACTGTAAACCAAAGATTCAATCACACCTCCATGTTGTTTTCTCTGTGTTACAGTCAGCTAAGTTCTGGAGTTCGTCAAGTGCAGTCCACCCACTAACAAGCAAGTGCTTGTGAGCAAACTCACAATGTGGACCCGAGTAGCTTGTTTATTAGACCGAGTTGTGGTAATTTTCATCTCATCAAAGTTAGAAAGTTGTGAAGCCAGAAAGGCTTATTTCACCTTTTGCTGCTTGATGCTTCACTACATTCTGCTGTACCTGTAGTTACTGCTGAAAATGCTTTTCTGAAAATAGCTGTTTCTCTCTGTAATTGAAAACTACACTATGAGCGTGATGGTTGTGAACCAAAACGAGTGAACATATGTATTAAAGTAACTTTAAAATGTTCTGCAGTCCTATAGTGCAGTAAACTCAGGCCTAAAATCAATAATACCTCTCTGAAATGAACAATGTTCAGCTGTATAAATTCATCAGAGGTGTTGATGTGGTCATATTTTAGGCTTTTGTTTGTGCTAGAGTTGATCATTAACGGTTAACACATTGTGCACTCTATTTAAGCTTTAAACCACTTGCAGCTTTGTACGGTGCGTCGGTGTTTAGCCCTGCAGCCTCATAGCAACCAGGTCCATTAGGGCTGACTGAAGAGCGTCTGATAAAATGCAGAGAATTGCTGTGAACTACTGTTCACTACTGCTGTGAACTACTGTTCACAGCAGTGGTAAGGGGGGAGGGTTGCAAAGTGCACAATTCAGAGTGGGTCTGAAAAAGAGCATCAAGCTCAGCAGGATTTACATCAGTGAATAAAAGCAGAGAATAAAAGCATGAAGTTTACTTGTGCTGTTGTTTGAATTCATAGGACTCGTTTGCCTTTATGAGTTTATGTATTATATAGTGCGTCTCTCTCTCATGCACTTGACTCTCTGGAGAACAGACATCAGTGACTTTTGACCTCCTGCATTAACTGTAAGAAACGTTGGGGGCACAGTGATCGCTGCCCTGCTGCCATCTGGGTCACAACTGAGAAGAGGTTTCTGCTGATGATTCCTCTTCAGACTCATAATTGAATTCCCTGTGGAAGCCTTCAAAGACGGAGTCATTCAGGCCCAGTCCTTTTTATTTATACAGAACACACTGAGAGCAAGGCTGTGTTTTCAGACAGTCTCCGTTTACAAAACTCTGAAAGCTTGGTAAATGTTCGAGAAATGGATTTAGAGTTGTACCAACCAACACTATAGAATAAATATTTTATTCTCCACACCGCACCGCATCGTGCTGTCTTCCTGGCAGCAAGATTTGTGTAACTTCGTTAAAAACCACAGTTCTCATTTTACTCTCCAAAGCTGCCTTTCTATTAGCTGACGGATCTGTTGTTAAGGTCAAGCAATTTTTGGACAGTTGTTTTTTAAGGGAGATGAGTTAATTAAAAATCATACAGTACAACTGTATGCAACTAAGCATTACTTTCATTCCGTTAATATGCATATTAGTCTATCGATTTATCATTTTATCCATTTAAAAAAAGCAAAATCTAAGCCCAAACAAACAGTGTTGTCTTTTGAGTCTGTTATATATTTAAAAATGTAAATACAGTGATGAGACAATGCAAGTGAAACAGTTTGAACGTCCTTTGGCAGCAATAACCTTAATCTCGCGCTCTTTGTAGCTGTGGATTAGACCTGCACAGTGTCATGGTGGATCTTCTGACCATTCTTCATTACAGACCCGCTTCAGCTCAGACATATTCTTAGCACGTTTGTTGTGAACAGCTTTCTTCAAGTCATTCTGCAGAATCTCTATTGGATTAACTTTTTATTTAAAAAGCTGATTTTGTGTCTCTGAAGTCATTCTGTAGTAGTTTTACTTTAATGTTTAGGGTCATTCTCCTTTATTTGGACCATTTACCTCCACAATGGCAAGTGGTCCGGATCCAGAGACAGAAAAGCAGCCCCAGTTCATGATGCCGCCTCTACCATAGTTCCCAGTTGGGATGATGTTTTCATTTTAGCATATGGTTATGTTTTTACATCACTTACTTTTTGTTACCACTCTTGTTATTTCAATTATCGCAGTAGTGTTCAGCTAATTTTCTGTTAATTGACTCACCTATTGTTTGGCAGTTTTATTTTGGTTTAAGTAGATTAAGATAATTCTGTGTGATTTCATTCGCCAACAGTAGGACAATAATCAAAGAAATGAATTGACTAGCCGGCTCAGACTTTGATAAAGAAAACCCTCAGTTAGAAGCCAAATCTACAAGTTGATTAATCTGTTTTGTGAGGTGTTCAGGGTCAGTACAGAGTGTATGTCATCCGGATCTCAAAAGTCCCAAACTAAAATACAAAACTGCGGATGACACTGAATCATGGACTAGGATAATTAACCCCTATCGTTAACAAATAATTGAATCATTTCTTAATAGAAATTTTAAATTAACAAATTTAATAGTTCTCTCTGTGAATAGTTGCTGCTTTTCTTCGTCATGTGTGGTATTAAACTTGTTTTATGTTTTAGATGAACGGTCAGGTTTTGTTTGTCAATTAATAATTAACTTTCTTCACTTTCCTGCAGGTTGTTACGTCACACTGCTCCTAAACTACACGATTCCTTTTCTCACTTGTCACAAAAAACAAGAGAAGAAAAAATATATATTTATTGACTCCAGAATAAAACATAATTGACTCGGTGGATAAAATTAAATCCACACTGCAGCTGCAAATGTCCAAGGGCTGTCTTTGCCGTAACCGCGCACTGTGTAAAATCTGATCATGTGGCACCCAGCCCACATCTCTGTTACCAACCTTGACCTCAGACAGTTGTGGCTCGTTTGGTGGCTCTGGAAGAGCAGCATCAGCTTGGGTAGTGAGCTACGAGAGAATGTTTTCTGTAAAGGAACAGATGTTTTAACCCACATGGTTTGGAAGAATGTGCGTTAGCCAGGTTAACTGATTGAGAGAGAAGAGGAGAATATTCAACCATCTACACTGGTGTGAAAAAGTGTTTGGTCCCTTCCTGATTTTTTATGTTTTTGCATATTTGTGACACTTAAATGATTCAGATCATCAAACAAATGTAAATATAAGCCAAAGGTAACTCAGGTAAACATGAAACGCAGTTTTTGAGTGATGAATTTATTTGAAAAATTAAGATTTTCCATTTAACAAAACATTGTTACAGAAATTAAATTCCTTTTACCATTCAAAGGAAGGTTTGAAAGAATTTAAGGAACGTGGCTCTGTTGATAGAAAATGTTTTTTCTTTGAGCCAAAATCTTCTCACACTGTCCTGTCTCCTTTTTCCTTCAGGTGAGGTGAAGATGGTGGACCGGCTTGCTAACAGCGAGGCCAACTCTAAACGCATCGCGGTGGTGGAGAACTGCTTTGGTGCCGCAGGTCAGCCGCTGGCCATCCCCGGCCGCGTTCTGATTGGTGAGGGTGTCCTCACTAAGCTCTGCCGCAAGAAGCCTAAAGCGCGGCAGTTTTTCCTCTTCAACGACATCCTGGTTTACGGCAACATCGTCATCCAGAAGAAGAAGTACAACAAGCAGCACATCATCCCACTGGAGAGCGTCACCATCGACACGGTGCCGGACGAGGGCGACCTGCGCAACGGCTGGCTCATCAAGACGCCCACCAAGTCCTTTGCGGTGTATGCTGCCACTGCCACCGAGAAGTCAGAGTGGATGAACCACATAGGGAAATGTGTGGAAGACCTGCTGCAGAAAAGCGGTAAGGCCCCCACCGGAGAGCACGCTGCCGTCTGGGTGCCTGACTCCGAGGCGTCGGTGTGCATGCGCTGCCAGAAGGTGAAGTTCACACCCGTGAGCCGGCGCCACCACTGCAGGAAGTGCGGCTTCGTGGTTTGCGGGCCGTGCTCGGAGAAGAAGCACCTGCTGCCCAGCCAGTCGTCCAAACCCGTTCGAGTGTGCGAGTACTGCTACGTGCAGTTGACATCGGGAAACCACGCGCCGCGCTCAGACTCCATCGGCCGGTCAAAGTTCAACACCAACAACCTGTCGGACGACGATGACGAAGACGACAGCAGTGACTGAGAAATGCCTGAAACCTCCCTCCAGCCGGTCCCGTCCTCTCATAGAGGAGGAAACACTCTGCTGAATCTTCTTTATGTCTCTCTCTCGTCCCAGACGGTCAAATCATGCTCCACAGAGAGATGATTTCCTCCTCTGAGGATTAATTAATTGATTTACTTTCGACTTTGGAGTCTCAAACCAAAATATTAGCAGGGATACACGTCTTCCTGCACACGGAGATTAATCAGTGAAATGTGGAATTAACCGGATGACCAGCAGAACTGTGAGGAAAAAGTCTGACTGTTCATCGCTTCCACTCTGCTCAGTCCGACCTTCTCTCTTGACTCTTAATTAGGCTGCAGTTAGTCACTACAGAACACAATGGTGCTAATGAGAACGCTTCCCTGCCCTCTGTCCTACTCTTAAGTTAATTCCATCCTTGAGGGTAATTTCTCCTCTCATTTGTTCTTTGTTTTTTTCTGTCCATGAACTACACAATGTGATTGCTTGTAATTTCTGCAGGGAAAAGCAAATGTTAAGCTTCTAACCTTTATTTCCTCTGGCCTTCAGGTATTTTTTGTTCCTATTTTGTAAATTTGTCTCCATCAAAAAAACCCTTTTATAACAAAATGTAGGTTACACTAAACCAACAGTTTTCTAGTTGACCTGATACACTTTGCTTCTGACAAATCAACCCGAGCACCTCTCGCAGCGGTTGCACTTGTCTCTGCTAACACACTTTTTATGAGCTTTCTCAGCGGCTGCCCCCAAAAACTAACAATAGCTTTTGCCTCAACCGTCACGTAGTGCTTTATAGAAGGAAAGATGAGCCCAGCCTTCACTAAGAAAAAGTTTATTTGTTAATGAATCCAGGCTGCAAAGAACAGAGACTCCATGATAGGTTGCTTCTGAAAGATATTACACAGAATGGAGTTGTTGTTTGGTTGTGTGTGTGTGTGTGTGTGTGTACTACAAACAGAAGAGCAGGGAGACTACAAACCAGCTCAAAGACGGGAAGAGTTGAGTTTGGACTTTTTCCCGTAAGGTTTGACTTCTATGACACACTTGGATGACACAGCCATTAATCGCTGCTTCACGAATAGCAATGTGTGTGACTTGGTAAAAAGCCAGGAGCTGGTGCTCACACTGAGCTGCTAAAAGGCAATTTTCTACTACAGGAACTCAGCGAGCCGTAACATCCTGATTCTTGTTCCCGCCTTGTGCTTCCACTGTCTTACAAACCACAATAATCTGGTTGTACATCATTAAAGCATCAGCTCATTAATAAACCAGACTCGTGTTTAGACAAGTGCTGCAAAAAAAAAAACAAGCCAAAAAACAAGCATCAGATCATTTTATGGTATTTTTCAGTAGCAGAAGTTCAGTTGAGGTCGCAGAACCAGCCCTTCAGGTCCTTCAGGACGGGCCAGATGCTGGACTCTCTCTTTGCTTCATACCGTCAAACAGCTGCTGCCCCTTTCAGAAAACCAGAAGGTGAAGGAGGTGAAACAGACTCGGGTGTAACAGCCGTTTTAAATTCAGGAGAAAATAATAGTTCTGTAGAGCTGGAATTACACATCTCCACAGATCCATGTGTACATGTGCAGCAGCCTTTATGACAACAACAGACCGGAGAAGCTCGGAGCTCTGCTCCTTCACACAGACGCCAAGACACAAGCTGTATTCAGAAGAAGTGTGATCTTCATCAAGTCGTGATGCGTAAAAACAGATATCACGCTCATGTGTCCACAATTAGGCAGGCGAGCCCGATCAGAGCGGGTGTGGGTAACGTCTCATTTGTCATCACTGATGCTACTTAAATAGCTTCACAGCTGTACACGGTGTGAGTATAAAAACCTTGTCACTACAAACGGCACGCTTTTAAAAATAACATTATGTTACATCAGTCTGGGGTTTTTTTTAGCAGTGCTTAGCTAAATGCTAGTTCAGTGTCATTGACTGCAGTGTTGAATTTCATCCCCTTGAGGAAATCTGGAGCCTGGATCACCTCCAGAGCTGTGATCCACTTTATTTCCAGGAACTCGAAAGCCGAGCGGAGAACGGTGGAAACAAAAGCGGAACCTGTCACAGAGGTCAGGCCTAAAGTGCTTCAGAGGGAAGTTGCCTCAGTGTAGACGTTTCCTCTCTCCTGAATGGATTAGCTGTAGGTTAGAGGCTGCGTCGTCGTCATTTATCTGTTAAAAACACTGATCATGACAGAAACATGAGCTGTTGCTTCACTGAGAGGAGAGAACTGCAGACAGTTGGCCAACACCTCCAGGGAATAAATGAAAAGCAATAATCAGGAAGTGCGTGGACCTGCTTTTTCTTCTGAAATCACATGACCGTGTGTTGCATCATAATCTGTCTAATTCCTCTTTGTTCAGTAGTTTTTGCCGTTTACTGGTATGAAACAGAAAGTCCTCGTTTCATTTGAGGTTAGAGGGCCATACTGTGTCACAAAACAAGCGCACCCTGGCTGAATCCTGCTCCTCCCGCCTGGCACAGTTCAGTAACTTCACAGGAACCTGCTTTTTTCTTCCTTCCTTCTTTCCCAACCCCACAACTTTCTTATGAAATCACGGTCTGCTGCTCATGTGATGTTTGCGTCATGTGATCAGTCGCTGCCCGAGGGAAAATATGACTAACTACCTGCTGCAGCTGGCAAAAAAAAAAAAAAAAACTCACCCTCACAGATGTTCATGTCATCAGTTTCTGCCGGGGTTTCTCTTCCCAGTGGCTCCTCGGAAGGTTTCATTCCTCTTTAAACGAGCGGTTTTCAAAATGACTCAACCCACCAATGACTCATTTCACAATCTCATGACAAACACCTGCCTTTCCAAAGGTTTGGAAGATGTCGGCTTGGATTTTGGCAGCTGAAATCTTCTGATAAACTCTTTTAGTTTTTTTATTTAAGAGCATCAGCAGGTCCACACAGTTCTAGTCTGTGAACCCAGGACCAGAGCGCTGCAAAATAAAAGGGCAGCTCTCTCTGGCAGTGTCTCGACCTGCGTCAGAGCGGGTTGACGTGCATCAGGTGCACCACTCTCCCGACATCGACTTATGTTAATCAAGCGTAATGTGCCACATTACGGATACACACATTAAAACACAGAATGAGGATTTTACTGCTCAGTGTTTAACTGTGGAGACGGATTCATTCATTCACACCAAAGTGTGTTTTTTTTTTCTAGGCTGATGAAGAACGTGAACTCTGATTACGGCTGCACATTAAGCGGTGAAGCATCGTGACACTGCCAGTGTTGTTGCTCACTCACCTGTTGGGGTTTGTTAGACCTCGTTCTAGACCGGGTCTGACTGACCTCAAACTCTTTCCGATTGGTTTGGAAAACTTGTTAATGCAGTTTGGTTCGACGCAGCCGTTTTGATTTCGGGGCAGAATTTAAAACCTGAGATGATTTAGTATTTTACAGCCTGATCTCCAGGCGTCTTCTCCGTCTCTCTGACCAAACCGTGTAATTGCTGTGGTGCACGAGCAGGAACAGATGTCAGTGTTTGGAATGAAACTCTTCAGAGCAGCATTTTAATGACAAAACGTCTCTGAGCACAGGGGAAAACAGTTTTTTGAGTTGAACAGCCTTTTACAAGTTGCAGTAATAGCCGTTACTGAGTCTACAGCAGCTTTGTCTTTCCACACACGTCTGCAGGCGTAGCCTCAAAGCAGCAGAACAGGGAGAAGAAAGGGATCGGTTTTCTTTTGGTTTTACAGATTTTAAGTTGCTATCGATGTTGATGCTGCTGCAGAAACAGCAGCCAAAGTGATTTACAGGAATTAACATGTTAATGATCACTAACCAGCTGTCCTTTATACACGCTGTGGCCGCCGAGCTGATGGAGGAAACAAGCACAAAGTCCGGCCTCAGGTTTGCTGTGGTTTGCACTTAACACAGTTGACACATGGACTCTGATCTATGTTGTCTAATCACTTCATACTGTCAGGGCCACCGTGGCTTTGTTGGATGTTTTAAAATGAATCTTCATGTTATTTTAATACTGTTGATTTTTGTACATTTGTAAAGATTTATTTGGGTTATGTTGTTGTTGTTGTTGTACGGCTCTGTTTGGTCCTCCTCTTCCTCCTCTTCCTCTTCCTGTGACATCACAGAAGCACCTGCAGCTTTTTCACATAAAAAAAGTGTATTAGTCTGTGCCCTTAGAGAGGTCAGAGGTGAGCAGCATCAGCAGCGTCTCCAGTAAGAGAAGCCTGCTTTTCCAGCGTTTTACCTTTTTTAATGTAGCTTTTTACCAAGTACTGCAAACTGAAAACACTTGAAAGCTCAGTCTGCTCTTGTCCACACCAAAGTGAAACAGAAACGTTCAGTTTGTTAGTATAAAAAATAAAAATAAAAAAAAAATAAAGACTGATGTAGAGAAACAAGGTTTCTCCAGTCACACAACTGCTTTAGAATTCATTCATCCATCCGTTTGTTCCCATATGAACACGACACGACTTCGCCTTGAACTAAAGCTGCAGTTAAACGCATTTCATTTGACATTTGAACGTCACCTCCGAGAAGCTGAAAAAGGAGCATCAGTTAAAACCATAGATGACTTGATGGTTATTTTCAATCTACCCTGATCTGATTTAGACGACTGTCAGCACACAGCTCGACTCCACAGGTGAATCTAAAGAAAAGCTGCAGATGCTGAAATATAAAGACAAAAAAAAAAACTGTTTCTCTGGTGGGAAAACGACTAGGACGATGATGAGGAGGAGGAGGAGGAGCTAAAGGAGGGATTGTTGTGTTGTAGTGTGAGTCTCTCACTGCTGTCTCATGGATTTATAATGTTCTCTGTTGTTCTTTTTTTGGTTTTAATTCATTAATTCAAAGCTTCTAAAAGGGCTCCAATCAGAATGTAACCAGCATATCGTTGTTCAATACTAATTCTTCAGAAATCTTCAAGTATATATTTGATAAAGTCGACCTAATGTTTCCTGCGTTTTCATTCTGCACTTCATTAAACTGATCAAAAATCATTATTATTAATACAATAAAAACAAATAACAAAAATAACAAGCTGTTAGATATAAATACAACTTTAAGGTATTTGTACTTATTGACTGTACCACACTTATCATTATTTGTTTTACATATGTACCACACTAAGAACATCTTGTGAACATCATCTGGATAAAACTTTGTGAGAACCGTCTGGTCGAACGTGGTTTTTGCATGATGTGTTTAAAGGTCAGAGGAAGCTATACATATATTTATATAGTTAGTCTGCAGAGTTTATTTCAGACAAGTCAAGTGTGGCTGCAGCGTTTTTGCAGTAGTTAAAAAAAAAAACAGAAATGAAAAGCAACAAGAAAAACTAGGGGACACATAAAATACTTTACATCCTCAGGTCTGTACTCTGTGTTCAATTGGTACTATGGGGTCTAAAGTGTGCCAAGAACATATACCCCCCCCCCCACACACACAGTCTGAGTCACAGAAGTCTTTGATTTTGCGGGAAGAGGAATGACTAAAGAAATACCCAAATAAAACATAAATAACATGAACATATGCCAAAATAAATACATAAATAAATGATTCACAAATAGTTAATTTTGGTATACTTCTAAATAGCACACTATGTTTCTTCATCTTTTATCATGTTTAAAAAATATATAACCACAGGCAGCTATTTAGACTGAAACAGTAAGACCTGTTGCCACATCAGAAAGCAATGTTGTCATTGCAGCTGATGTTGCAACGAAATATCCGCAATAAGCATTAGGTGGTTTAGGAAAAGGTAAAATAGAAAAATAGTTTAATGTAAAAATATGTATAAATTGAAGGCAGCACCTTTACCTTTAGTTATCGGTGCCACCACAGGGCGGCGCTGCTGCGCACAACGACACGATAACAGCGAGTTCCGGTGGCGGTTAAAAAGAGACTAAAGATTAAAAAAGGTAAAATATTTTAAACATTTAAGCACAGAAATTGATAATTATACCCGTAACACGGAGGAGAGGACGGTGACGGCGGAGCTTTTAAAGACATGCCGTTCAGCAGACGGTTATTTTTAAGTTGGCCGTGATGCTAACGTTTAGCTAACAGCGGCCGCAGTCATCACCTCACCTGTAGAGACCCGCGGGCAGGTAGCGAGCAGAAGTGGAAGTGAAGCTGCTGTCCTGGAGTTCAGCTTTCCAGCGGATCGTAACAGGAGCAAACGAAGGAACAAACCTCTGATTTAAGGTAAGAGAGCTAATGTTCGTGTACGTTTAAAACCGCGGTGAAGTTTGTGTCCAGTTCGACAGAGCAGCATCGCGGTTTGATTTAGGGACCATCAATAAATTACTGTTCTAATGACGCAAATTTACACATTTTACAAAAATATTTCACTAGAAATATATAAAATTTGACAAAAAATGCAGGAGGAAGCTTTGCCACACCTGTAATATTTATTTTATTATGCAGGTTTTATTGACTCTTTCTCTGAATATTCTGAGAATTAAGGTGAAATATTGTGAACGACAGTGTTTCCCTGTAAGATGTAGGGCACGTCAAGTATAAAGTACCGTGCAATGGAAATAGTCAAGTACTAATACCTCAGGTTTGAATGTAGTTGTTGAAGTAGCTTCTGGAGGAAAAAGTAATTTGAGTTGTGTGATTGAGGGATGAGAATATAAAATGGAAGCTGCAGGAATCGTATCCGTCTCTATTTTAACATCACTGTCAGAAATACTAACTGCACTGTGATGATATTTAAAATAACTCCCTATCTATCTGCAAACGAGAAACACCGTAGCTGATTTAGTTTTTTTCTTCTTCTTCTTGTTTCTTAGCTCCAGTCTTAGACGCTGATTTAAAGTTCACACTGTCCTCAGCGTCAGTGTGAGTGATGGGTAATCAGAGCGAGCAGGGACCATTAGTAAGCTGATAATGGAGGATAATAGCAGTAATCATAGTGGTTATTTTAAAGGGAAACTAATCCTACATTACAGTACTGCTAGATGATGAAGCTCCAGGTCAAACCAAGGCTCTGAACTAAAACGTTCTCGTCTGCACCTAGAACATTTTCAAATGACATAGTTTTCTTTTACTGTACACTAACAAGTTAGAGCTTCCACTGAGTGGCCAGAACTGCTGGTCATTAAGATGTCTGTGGATATTTATAGTGCCTGATAGGGCTGTTGTTTTTTTAAAAAAGGGAGCTTGTTCAGAACAAGTTGCAGCTGCCACAACAGAAGGATGAAACTTGTGCAGCATTATGTTAAAGTGCAGCAGTCACTAGAAACTGGTGCAAAACATCTTGGCTCCAATTGACTCACAATTCACTCCAAGTGGCAAATTCTGGAGATACTCCGTCAGGGAGGGCACATTATGGTCCCAGTCGCTTAATTTTTGGTCCTGTAACTGACAACACTAGCACTGTCTGGCCGTCTAGATACCGGCTTCATGTGTTTGAATTTTGCATTATCGTAAACCTCAGATGGCTAAATAATCCAGACAGCCGCCAGAAAACCACTTTATTCTGCAGCTTGTGTCCACACAACCCCACAGTGAAGACGGATTCAGGTTTATGACCTTTACCAGCAAACGCCTGTAAATCCATCTCATTAAACAGGAAGTGGTACTGCACTGTCAGCTATTGCACATCCTTGTCTTCTACATTATCAGTTAATAAAAAGTGATGAGCCACAACGTTAACGCTACCTCCTGTTGGTTTTAGAGATGTGGCTGATGATGGCTTAAATAATTTATTAGCAGCAATGATTAATCACTGACACGTCTGGTTTATTCCCAGTTGACAGGAAGAAATAAGCATAAAATAAATCAATCAATCGTATTCACTTCAGCTGTGAAGTAGCCTGTAGGACGACTGTGACCCAGATGTAGAACAGAACAGTTAACCTTGTCTCTCTCAGGGTCAGATTGCTCCATGATGTTCTTCAGCTGTAAATGAAGTCTTTACTCGTGTTTGTGTGGTTTTTATACTACTGGTGTCACTTTGGGGGCATTTCTGTCTTTATTCCACAATTTGGACGACTGTAGTGTGTAATTCTATAAACTATCTCCAGAAATTGTACTTTCATCATCTTTTTCTCTAGAAATCCTCATATGATTGTAAAACAGTTATTTCATCATTTATCTTCCAGCATCAGCAAACAGGGAGATCGTTGTGTAGACGAAGTGTCGGCTCCTGTGAGGAGACAATTTGATGTTTCAGGGAAATGATTACATCTACAGTTTTCTTGTTATATTTAGACATGTTGTTTCCTCACCTTTAACTACGATCCGGTTTCCACTGCTAGATCTTAATTTTCACAAGCTTTAGAGGCATCAACAATGGAACAAATTGCTCCATTGAATGTTGATGAAATTGAAAACCGGGGCTGAAATTTAAGAGCCAGAGAAAAAGAGGTTCTGTTTCCAGCTAAGTGAGAGAGGAAAAAAATAGCATTGTTGTAAGGAAAGTGGATTAAACTCTGAGCTGAAAGAATGAAAGGTTTAAATAGGAGAGTAAACTGATGTTTTTCTCACTTCTGATGAATGAATCAGTGGTGGGCTGCTGCCACAAACACACCAGAGAAACAGATTCTAACAAGAGTATATGTCTATAAAGTCATGTAGTGTACAGAGGTTTTCACGTGTACATGTTCTTGTTTGGACATACAATACAGCGTCCTCCATAATGTTTGTTCTGAGGTCAGAACATCCCACAATTCACAAAGGCAAACACGGTGGAGACAGACAGTGCAAATATTTGTAGCGTCAACAGAGCTTCTGCAGTAGGTGTCAGTGAAGTGCAGGATGGTAAACGGTGGATGTTACATCAGAAGTCGTTTCTAACAGAGATTAGAACACTGAGGGTGATTTAACCTAAGTTCACATCCGTGTCCAGCTGGTGGCGAGTGTGCACAGTACTAGTACTTTGTCTAGTCTTGTTTCTTGTTTTCTTTTCACGTTTCACATATTTTGTTATGAGTTGGGAATTCGTCTTTATTCTGTCCAGAATCCTTCTGTCGAGCATGAAGGTCTTCTGGCTGTCCCATTGCTCGGCAAAGTTTGCTTGTTTTATTCTTGTTTCTCCGTCTCATAGTGGCTTCTTTTACTTGGCACAACAGCTGAATATGGCTGTAATACAGGCGTCGTAGAGCATCGCTAGAGATAATAATCCAGCAACTGGTCATTTCATGCAAAGGAAATAAAACAAAGTACTAAACATGACATCTTTCATTGACATAAAATTGTTGTGACCCAAACATAATGGTGCCCTGCAGTGGGAGGATTAAACACTGCTATAACTTCTGCATGATAAAATCCAAATGTAACTAAAACTTAATAAGTAATATTAAACAGGTGGAGAAAACTGAGCCCTGATGCTGCAAAATAATTGTAAATGCTAAAGTAGGTTTAAATTAAAAAAAAGCTCATAGATGCTTTTTAAATTGCAGCTATTTAAACTGAGATTGTCCCAGTTGGAGGACTGAGTCTGACGTGCAAACAATGAGTCGTTACGGTGGCGGGAGCAAACTGTGAACTCGGGGAGTGCACAGAACGATTTGTCCAACCAGCATTTTCATATTAAAACAAGATGATGCGAGACTGAAATTACTTTGTATAAAAGCCGTTTGATAACCGGTTATTACCCACACAGCTTAGCTCTCCCCACTCTGCAGAAAGAATTCTAATCAGGAGCTCATTCAGAGACGGGCCGGACACACAATCTTGTTCTTGTTTGCTCTGTTACTCACTGTCTGCATGTTCTAGCTGGGCTGAGTGGTTGAGACGCACTTTCTTTAAAATACAGGCAGCACTTTATTTTCTCAGCAAGTTCACTTTTCTCAGTTTGACCCCAAATTATTTAAAAAGCTTCTTTTCCAGTTTTCTAACAGTTTATTTATTTGGATCTCAAGTAGTTGTTACTCTGGTGAGAACGACATCTTTTGGGTCCATTAAGAAATTATTATAATAATCAAATGGATGTTTAGATACAATAAATCCAGTTTTAATGTCACCGTTGGACACTGAATAATTTAGTCATGGTTATTCTGACTGACAAACCAGCATTTGCTTTCTTCTTGTCTTAGTCATGACGTCAATTTGTGAAGACTTGCAGCAGTTATAATGTGAAATATGATGGATGATATGAAATATGCTAAATATTAACTGTGACTGTTAATATCTGAAGAATATCAGTCTACACACTACAGACACGGATGCTGAGCAGTGGTTTGATTTGTAGTCGAATAAAACTTGGCAATCAATATCTGTCTCTTCAGAGGCATGAGTCACCTCTTAATATAGGTGTCAGGTGTCCGTTTACTCACCAACAGATGGTGTGGTGTTTCAGAGGGTGTTCTTAGAGGCCCCACGGAGCAGAGAATAGTCCGGGCTCATTCCGATCGCTCAGAGAAGATCAGTTATAATGACTTACCGCTCCCTTATTCTGTCAGTCAGTATAATTGCGGTCTCGTGTCCTTTCACAAGCCTCCTTACTTTCTCCTTTGACTCTTTTTTTTAAGTACAGAAAAGGTATACAACAAGACTATAAAAGAAGAGTACAAAAAATTAGAATAAAAAAATAGAATTAAAATAA
>JAUYWH010000008.1:1327928-1374339 GCA_034779795.1 Ctenopoma multispine
GGAGGAACGGTCAGAGATGGGGTTGTTACATCTACCCACACTAATCCCCTGCCTTTGTTTCACTTAACGAGCCTATTGCCATGACTCAATCTTCAGACTACATAACAGTATGTTTGTTTTGTTCTAGTTAAAGTTACAAAATGAATCAGCTCTTTTTAAACCCACTATAAATTCAATTGTGCAGTTAATTAGTGAACCACTGAAGATTGTGTAATTAACTGTAATTAACGTTTTCATTTTCCCCTTTGTTCTTTGTTCTTCAGACCACGTGAGAACTTCCTCTCTGCTTATTGTTCAGATGTGTTAGTGCAGGAACAACAAAAGTAGATCCTGTGAAGCAGATTACTGCAGGTTTCTGTGATGTGGGAGAAACATTTACACGATTTCTGGTAACGTGGGTTGGTCGTTCTCCTGGTGCCTCACAGATGATTATTACACTAGATCACTGTCGTCTGTGAGCTGTCTATTATAAAGTTAAGGTTAAAAACCAAACAAGTTAAATTCTGGTGGTCTGGGTTATGGGTTCTGGTGGTCTGGGTTATGAGAAAGCAGACCGAACCAAAACGGGACTAAAAATTATGAATCGCATGATTTGAGGGCAGTGTACTATGTGTAGATGTCTGCCCAGAAACCTGCTGCAGAATGAACGTGAGGTCAGATAACTGTAAAAGTGATGTAACGTAATAATCACCTGGAGGACGACCGACCCTCGTTACATTAATCATGTAAATGTCTCCCATATCGCAGAAAATCTACTTCCTGTATTTACATTTGTTGTTCTCGCAGCAGACACATCTGACCAATAAGCAGAGACACATTTCACGCTTGGATTTGTCTAAATTCTGATTCAGACCAAAGGAAATGTACAAAAAAACTGACTGACCAGCTCCCCCTCTTCACACACGTGTACTTGCACCACCTCAGTGAACGTTGGACGTATGTTTGGGTGAATTTGAGTCTGTATTGGCAGATTAAACAGTTAAAATCCAACAGTATCTGCTAGACAAACTGTAACATGAACACGTGTGAATATTCTGCTTCCAGGTTGTCACAGCACAGAAAACTGCACAGAAGGGAACTTAACTAAAAAACGTGTTAACATTTAAAGAATCAGTTTAAAGTCTGTTTGCTGCAGTGACGGAACCGATTCTTCTAGATGAGCAGTTTAACCAGAGTTATGTGCAGACATTTCTGAGAACACTAAACTAAATCAGATTCTCTGTAGTTCCACTCATTACTCATTAACTGACCTGACACTGCGATGCACTGGTCCAGCACCGGAGCCCACGACACCTGAACGTGGTCCAGGCTGCAGGGACGTGTCTTAACGTCCAGCTGAGCTCGACTCACGGCTCCTCCCAGGTTCCTCAGGTCTGAAACCGTGGCCTGTCCAGACGAGGACAGTCTGATGACCCTGCAGCTCGACGGTTCTGGTCCCGAGGTGGCATCCGTCCACCAGAGGGCAGATTCACCTAAAGAGTCCGGTGGTGGTGAAAGCTGAGGAGCAGCGGACGTTCGAGTGTCGGCGAAGTGAATGTTCCCGTTACAGCAGCCGGCGAGGAAAATGCTGTCACTTACAAACTGTAAGGAACTCAGAGGATCTGCTGAGTGAGTCTCTGATGGGACAGAAAGGCAAAGAAAGGACATGTAACTGATGGAGAATGTCCGAGTCTGGTTAAAGTAACTGTCTGCTGAAAGAACTACAACCAAACTGCTCCTGAGTGATGCAGTATTTCAAAGAAAGGACGTTCATGAGGAAAGTGTAACACAGAGACAGTAATGTGCTCAGCTGGTCTCTGTGTTCCTGTAGTTTGATAGAAAATGAACAGGTCACACAGGACAGTAATTATCTATACTGAAATAAATAGTTTTCTGTGAGCAGTCATCTTTATCAGCATTTTAGCATCTGCTGCATGTGAAACATGCTGGACACGGGTCCCTGTTTCAAACCAAGTAGATAATTAAATATACGCATATATTACGAGGACAGAATGAGCCGTTTGACTATTTCTGCTTGAAAACTAAACGTGGACATTCTGACTTACTTTACAATGTCACTGTTAATAAAATTCTACAAGTAAGCTGAATTTTGTTTCTTTTGTGGCTTCAGCATCTACAGTTTCATAAATGTCTTCATCTGTGTTAACAATTATTAAGTCATGAAAGTGAAAGTCGCCTGGTTTTAGTAAAACATGCTCAGGACATTAAGGCTGATAAACGTGTGTATTACAGGAGCGTCAGTGTTACCTAGTTTAAACAGAGTCTGTCCTGAGGTGAGGTGAGTCAGCCGCACGTCGCTGCTCCGAGCTCCGTGAAGAATCTGTGGCCGTGACGCGAGTGGAGGTGCGATTCTGCTGCCTCCCCGTGGAACGCTCCCGCTCCCGCTCCCGCTCCCCTCGATGCTTCCTGTCTTTCTGATCACGTCTGTTGTTGGATGACAAGACACAGCCAATGTAAAGAATAATGTAAATGTCCTAGTCTGACGTGCAAACACAGAAGAAACCAGAACAGCAGGAAACGTGAAACTCACTGATCCATCCATCCAGTACCTGTACTGCACCTTTCAGACCGTATCTGAATGTGTGAACGAGCTTTTCCTTAAAAGCTGCAACACTAATGATGAAACTAACTATGGTCTCATCAAGTGAAGATGTGAGGTCAGAATATCACGTCGGAGCTGTGGGACGATTTCAAATGAACAGAGAAACATGCAGGCTACAAGAAAATACACACTAATCAGTATGTCTGTGTATAATGCATAATGTGTCCAGGTAACAACGCGTGTGACGTAGTGATCAAAAAGAGAAAATCTCTGCTCTCATGAGAAAGAGAAAAATGAACCCTCTGAGGCTGAAGTGACCTTTAAGCCTCTCAAGTCCAGATTTAAACCCCACAGAACAACTGTGGAGAGACCTCGTGAAGATGACAGTTCAAAGACATTTAAGAGAATTTGAGAGGAAGAACCGTCACAAAACTGTCCAGATCCGCGTGTGTCGCGCTTGTAGAGATTCAGACAACAAGACTCAAAGCTCCAACTGCTGCCAAATGAGCTACAAAGTGCTGAATGAAGGGGGTGGTATGTTTTTGTAATGAGAAGATTTGAGAGTGGAAATTGATGGGCAGAAACATTTAAATCTACAACACATGAACTACTGGAGGTAATTCACAGAATATATTATCAATTATGTTAAAACTAATAACACAAGCAAAACGTCTCTGCAAACACTGGAATGACCCTTTAAGTGTTTTCCAGGTGAAGAAATACGTTGGCGTATCAGTTACACAGGAAGAAATTCACAAATGCTGTCACGTGGAAATCAAACTCACCGCTGTCGTCTCCCCCAAGGTCCCACAGCTGCAGGTCGGAGCTCAGTCCGTCGTTGGTCACCGCACACCTGCCCAAACAACGACCAAACACTGGTCACTTACACTTGTGATAGCAAAATTCTGTCCTTTTCACTGTCAGTGTAACCAAGTGTGTGACAACATTTAGCTTTAACGTCTTTTCTGTGAACTGCTCCTTTCTTTGCGAGGAAAAAAAACTAAAACAAATTTACTGTTCCAGTGTTTTTAGTTCTGGAAACATTTCCACAACACAGCATGAGCGTTAACTATCATCTATTGCTGTTAGTGATTAATTGAACAGTTTTTCTGTTGTATATAACATATATAATAAGCTGTCAGTGAGCGTAGATTTAATGTTGACACACAGAGGTTTCTTCTGTCGCTTATCATTCTGATTCTGTTTTTTCAGCTCAATTTAAAAGTCTCAGCTGCAAATTGGCTTCAGCTCGTCTACATGTGACAATCATCATCTGCACGGTCGCTGATGAAGTCTCGAAAAGTCACCAAAAGGTCAGAAAATATCACGTCAGGCTGGTCAGACAAACACTAACAGGGAGAAAACGGTGGCTTGTGTCCCTCACGCACCTTTAAACCTCAGTCAAAGAGATGAACCAGCAGGTATCTTATATAAAAATGTCATTTGAGCCCCCACATGATGCACAAAGAGAAAACAGAGATTTCTCTTTAACAGCTTCACTCTCTCATCACTTTGTGTTGTAGAATCTAGATGAATGACATTTTAAAGTCACTGTGTTGTGTTGTGGACAAACACTGAATACGTTCTGAAGCTTATATAAAAAGAAATGAAGATCAGGGATTTGAGCACAATGAACGTTTATTCTTCACTTTCCTCATCAAACCTCAGAATGTCAATAAGCATTTTTTTGTAATTACAAACTATTTAAGACGGTGATAATAAGCAATCATGAAAAATGCTGCAAACAAAGAGAAAAGTCTTTTTCTGTTATCCACTTTTACAGTTTAGTGCTTTTCATCTTGTTTTGTTCCCCCGTGTTTCATGTCTTTGTTCCTGCAATTACTCAGTTTATTTTAATTTCACTGTAGTTAAAAACCATGAAAGAAGCTTTGAGACTTTGAACTTTTCATGGACGTGAACGGAGAGAGAGCGAAAATCACGGGTTCAACCCAGGTAACTCACCTCGTTCCTGGGATGTGTCTGAGGCAGCGGACAGGACCATCTGTGAAACCACCATGGACAACTTTGAAGTCCCGCTCTGCACAGAGACCCTGAACACACCAACACACAGCAGAGGCTCAGTCTGAGGCATTTTAAAAACAGAACCCCACAGTCTGGAAGTTCTTCTCACCTTGTTTTCTTCAGCAAAGAGTCTCAGCGGCAAGTGAAGCTCCAAAATTTCACTTTTAGACAACGTGTGTCCCGCGACACAGACGGCTGTAAACACAACCAACACAGATCAACATGAGATCCTACTGCGCTGACTCATCTAACTGATTGGGCGGCATGATAGCTCAGTGGGTAGGGCGGGCGGCATGATAGCTCAGTGGGAATGCCCAAGGGATTTCTCAAGGGGATCAATAAAAGTACCAATTCTATTTCTTCTGATAAAACAACAACTGCTAAGTGGTATTTCTGTTACATGGTTTATCGTTTCTCACAAGCACGTCTACAGTAATACTGACGTCCAGCTACACAAAGCTCAGAGGCTGAACTTTGTGCTGCTGTCGAGCTGTTCGTGTCATTTTCATTCACACAATACTGCTACACTAAACATTTGTTTTTTTATTGCTGCTACATTTTTGATTGAGGAAGAAATGAAATAAACGTTGATGATTTTAAAAGAACCTTATTCGAGAGGCCCATTTCAGACTAAATGGGTCGTCACATTCACACTACCAGCTGAGATTTGCATCATAAAAAGGTGATTTTATTATCAGAAGACAATATTAATATTAATACAACTGCATGATTTGTACAGCAGGATGTTTTATAGTATAATGGTAATGCTAAAACTTTCCTGTCTAAAGTAGAAACAGATGAATGTGGATTAAAAATGTGTCCAGTGTTAATGAGGCTCAGTTTGAGGAAGAGGAAGAAATGAAATGACTCACTTTTCTCTGAGGTCCACTCGATGACCTGGGTCGGATTCTCCAGCAGATACACGTGAAGATCTTTGTATCTGTATAGAACCAGAAAGGTGTTAAGGTACTGTACACAATTACTGTTACTGCAAAAGCAAAGTAGACATCACAGTATTTAGTTTCTAAGCTAAGACCTCATATATCCATACTGCCCCAGCAGAGCACTTCGCTCTCAGAGTGCGGGTCTACTTGTGGTTCCTAGAGTTTCCAGGTGTAGAATGGGTGGCAGAGCCTTTAGCTATCAAGCTCCTCTCCTGTGGAACCAGCTCCCTCTTCAGGTTCGGAAAGCAGACACCCTCTCTACCTTTAAGACTAGACTAAAGACCTTTCTTTTTGATAAAGCTTATAGTTAGAGCCCATATGCCAATACTGCTATTAACTGTGTCTTCTCTCTCCTTTAGTTCTTTCTTTCCTAGCACCGAAAACTGTTCGCAAAATGTAGTTGTATCGTTTAACTTACGTTTTCAAACAAGCAGTATCCACTCTACAATTCGACATAAATATAATTCCCTCAGCACTGGTTTCTTAAACCGAATTCACACACTTCCTCAACAGTGTCGGTGTCGAGCGATTCACTAAGAAGAAAATGCTCGCGTTTAAATCAAACTTTTATTTTAGCACAAAGCTGTTCAGTGTGATAAGCCGAACTCACAAATGTCTCAATTAGATCCAGGACACGTCTTGTGATATGATTATTAAGGAAAGTCTCCCCCGCAAATAAGTACTAGGCGATTAAACTGCGACATTTTAAGCGGACTTCGTAAAGCTAGCTAACGTTAGCAGCGTTATCGAATTAATGAAGATTTTAGCTAGCAGCTAACACACATTTCACCGTTTACTCAATGAGCAAAAAAGCGTTCTCACGTTTTCAGGGACTCAATGAACCAGTCATCTAAAATATCATCAAAGTCTGTTTCTTCCATCACAGCATCACTTCACTAGTAGTGGTAGTATCACTAATGTACTACTACCGTTACTACAGCAGCGTGAGTCTGGTGTTGTTGTTTTACTTCCTGGATTTCTTACTCGTGGATTTCTTGCTGGTGAATTCAGCTAATAAATCATTTACAGCGCCACTTGCTGGACTGACTGAATGTTCAGAAATCAGGTGGTTGAAAGTATCTGGACTCAAATCTTCATGTTAAGTTTAACAGTGTTAAAATACTTTTGTTTTTCTATCAGTAACTAAGTCAGATCAACGTCCAGAGAAATTACTTTGTTAGTCGAGTACTTGTACTTAAAGTAAATGAATCATTTATGTTGAACTTATTTCACATTTGTGCTGTAAACCGCAAACAAAGGGAAAAAATGGAAAAGTAAAAGTTCTAATAATTCATTAAAAATACAAAGATCCGTCTGACCTCAGTAACTAGATAACAACTAAACTAACTAAACCCAATGTTGATGCTGATGAATGTAAAATCATTGCTGAAAAATATTTATTCCCAGATGGTTGTAGTTGGAAAATAAAGCAGGAAACCCACACTGATCTCCAGCTCTCTGAGATTTTATCATGAGGACAAACAAAGTGAGGCTGAATATTTATTGAGCTACATATGAGGATAATCAAGGCAATGAATAAAATGTGTATTGAATGTTCGCTGTGTTGTCTTTTCAGCAAACACAGCTGCAGCGAGTCAAAGTCAAAACGATTTTCACTGCAGACTGAAATGAACTGAACCTGAAAGCTGCCTAAAGGGAAATCAAACCAAAACTTCTGGTGAACTCTGAATGAAGTTTAGCATTAGTGCAGCATCTGTGCGCCTTAAAAATCTGAAACACAGACCTCAGAAGTGAGGCTTCTTCCTGGGCCGACAGGTGGAGGTTGGCAGCAGATGACCACAGCCGACACATGGCGCCCACGACGTGCTGAGCTCCATCACTCCGGCTGTTGTTTTTCTCCTGCTCCTCCTCCTCAGCAGACCTGTCGTCCTGTTCTTCCTGCTGTCTGACAGCAGAGAGACTGAGTCACAGTTCCGTCGCTGTCTGCCTCTCGCAGTCCATCACTCTTCTCCTCAGAGATGGTATCACACACAGTTCAGCTCCGAGTCGACACGCAAACACAAAGTGGACTGACCCTCCCATGCTAACTCATAAATGAACTAAGAGTTACGTTCCACTTGTCACACACAGACCAGATGAATCCAGAAATCTGTCTGACAGAGTGAAGCAGTTAAAGCGTCTCAAACAGCAACACATCATGTTGTGATCTGAAGAAATCAGACGAGAAACCAACTCATTTAAAGTGGAAACGGCTACAAATCCAAACGGCTACAAAGGTCTTTGGGACTAAACGGAGACTCGTCCAGGAGTCCTAACAGAACCCAGAGGAACATCTAGAGGCCTCAGAGTTCATGACTCAACAGGGAAGAAAGTGGGCACAAATGAGTGTCAAGCAGAAAACTGCTGACACCAAAGAACCCAAAAGAAACCACTGAAACTCCACGTCTGCTGCAGCTTTACTGCTCTTTATGTTACTACAATAATATTGGACTTACAGTGCCACCTGTCTAGGAGCTTTATGAGTAACCTATAAGTTAAATTATTGTGTGTGTGGATCTCTTCACTGTTTCCTGTTGGGTTCGGGTCAGTACATTTTATTCTGAATGCAGCCACAGGCCCTTAAAACGTGATCATTACTTCTTTATGAACCTGTTTGAATCACATCAGGTCACAGTGACACGGAGACTCGTTCATAAATAAAATCATTCATAAAAATGAAAAGAAGAAGAAGAAGACTCTGAATGTGAATCTCAGTGGAAATAAAGGTTAAACACGGAGCCAACATCAGAGCTGTGTTACATACATTAGCTTCTCTCTGCTGAAGATCTTCTCTGTCGTGTATTTGTAAAACTATTTACTACAGGTGGAAAACAACGAGTTGTGTTGCTGATTATTTCTAAAAGTCAGCAAACACTGACCCAACAGTGGGGATGGAACAAAGGTCATCAGCGTCGTCTGTTCGTGGAAATGCGCCTGTGAGAGACTGTGACATTCAAAGCAAACAATAAAACCTCATTTACCTGATCTGCAGCTGACCACAGAGCCTCTATCTCAGCCTCGTGGAGTCGGTCTGGGATCACACGAGAAAACTGCAAGTGCAAGTTTCCAGCGAATTGATTTGATTTTGCACAAAGAGAGCAGAGGAAGTTCAGCTGCTTGTGTACAACAGGAAAGTTTGTTAAACGTACAGGAAGGATCAACCAGAGAATGTCTACGTGATCACTAACAGCTGCACAAACCAGTTAATCTAAAGCTAATCTAAAGGAGCAAAAGCTGATTTACACCATTTAAAAAGTGCATCAGACATTACTGGTCGTCTGCACAGTACGTTCTGTACGTCTGCTCCGCCTTCAACAATCACAGACGCTCAGCATCATGTTATGTTTAACCACCAGCCTGATGCAGCACCTTTCACTGTCACCCCCCCCAAAAGACACACATTCAACACGTTAACAACCACAGCCAGTGTTTCACATCAGCTGTCACCGCCGTCTTCACGGCATCACAGGGATCTGACACGTCCTCCGTACTCGCAGCAGGAAGGCCTGTGTTTTCCTCACATAGGATAATTGTCGGACTGTGTGAGAGACGAGCTGTAGCCCCCCCCCCCCCCGCTGAGCGTCAATAGGAACCCCAGCAGGTACTAATCACTTCTGCCACAAAGCAAAGAGAATAAAGAGTGTGTGTCGATCTCTGCTGCCTGTAGACAGACTGAAGTGTGGTTTATTCACAGGAACACTGCACATCTCACACTGAAGAATAGAGTTTTTACTGCTGTCTGTCATCACATGGAAGAAAAAAGAAATGAATACCAGTAACAACCAGGCATAGACCAGTTAGGTGGGGGCGCTGAAGAGGAGGAAGAAGAGAACTCGGCAGAGTCTCCTGTTTAAAGTGCGACTCTGCCGTCCAGTGTTTGTCTCTCATTGTTCCCACCTGCACTAAACACCTGTGAAATCTAAGCAGCATCAGTAACCTGCAGGCTGCTGTGTAACAGTGAGAATCACAGGTCTGACTTTCACCCAAAATTTAGCGTCCAGACATAAAAATCGAAATCAAACGAATCAAACCAGTAACAGCAGGACTGGTGATTAAAAACTACACTTAGACATGGAACAAGTCTGGTTTAAACCAATTTAATTATAGAAAAACTAGAACTTGCACAGGTTAAATAATCATTACAACTAAACGTAACGGCAACTAAATAAAATTAAAATAATTAATTCTACTGTTTCTGATTTTACAGTTTAAGGGTTGATTTTTTATTAAACGTTAATTTTAACAGATTTAACAGTTTCCCGTCCTGATGCCTCCAGTTCCTGATTTCGTCTTTAACATGTGATCAACTTCACACTCACAACCAAAGCACACGCAGCGTCAGTCAGAACCACACGTCTCAGACACGCGTCAGTATGTGGAGCACAGGGTGTGATCTTCTCTGATTGGTGAGAGGGGGGGCTCCTACTATAGAAATAGAATAGAATAGAAAGGAATATAACCTTTGCTTTGTTAGCAGGTTAGAAACAGCAAACCACACAGTTGTAAATATTCTGACACAGACCTTGTTTTAGTTTGGTCAGTACTTACAGCACCTCCATGCTCAAACATTAAAAGTGGACTGAAGTGAGAAGTGAGAAGATAAGAAACAAAGGTTCTGCAGGAATATTGCAGTTCTGTCCTTTTTCCAGGATCATTGTGTGTTTTTTAACATCAGTCCTGGTGTTTTCCACAGACCCATCTGAGCTGAGGCTGGTCCCTGAGGTCTGCGGGGTCGGAGCAGGAGAACCAGCTGCACTGACAGGCGTACGCCCGTAAACCTCTCTTCTTCTTCAGCTTGGCTCTGAGCTTCTGACGGTCCGGCACGTTGTTCCTGCACCGACAGAGACAAGCACAGTTTAACCATTAGTGAAGATGCAGTCGGCTGCTCTTCCTCATTTCACACTCAGTGAGAGAAAACGGCTCATTTCAATCTAAAGCTCTGACACACACACACAGTCTGCTCTGACTGACTGGACCCCGGGTTTGATTACCACTGGTGCCACTTAGCTTTTGTTGGTTTCATTAGCTGAAAGTTTCACCTACACTGTGATGGTTTGAACAACGCGTTAAAAAAACAGTTAAAGGAACAATACAATGATTTGTGTTTTAAGACTTAAAGCTCATCATGGTTGTTGTTTTTTTTACTGCGGCTCAGATGAAGACGTTTACACATAAATGTAGATACTTCTCTTGCCACCGTCTGAAGGCTGCAGCACCCAGCACTCATCGTCTATTTGTTCTCAGACATTTATTTGACCTTTAGTTACAGGCTGAAGCTCCACGGCCGAAGCACTGATGTGAAGACACGAAGGACAAGCTGTGACTGTGAGTGTTCCTGAGTGGCTCCAAGTGCTCTGAACTTAAAGTCACACTAAAAGAAAAGTGCTCACTTATGAGGAAAAGGTGCTGCTTTGTGCTGAAATGTGTGTGGACTGAGGCATAATCCCGAGTAAGACTGAAGCATCACCCAGTCCAAGATTCATGCAAATACTTGGACCTTTGCTAAATGATCATGAATGAAAGAAACTTATTTTACTTTCAGTTCCATGTTATATATAAAAACACTAAAAACATTTTTTTAATGACTAAATGTATTTGTCATCATCCAGTTTTGGAACATTTCAGGTGTTTGCACAATAATAAGAATCAGCATACATTTACATAAATGGTATAATAACATTCTCATTAGGGACGAGTGGTAAAAGAGTTCAGAAAAAGCAAAGCGAGGCCCAGGAGAGACGCGAGGCAAAGATGCTGTGTAAAGGTGAAAGACAAGTTGCTGCTGCTGTCAATCAAGAAATTCAGCAGCAGCGGTACTAAAGTCACTTTTAACGCTATGAATGAGCGATTCATGCAGTTTGCATCAGATTTGTTTTAACTACAGTCGCACTGGTCTGCAGAAGCAGAATTGTTCCCATTGCACAGGGGGCCAACTGTTTCTGTGTTGTCACGAATGTGTCTTTTGTCATCTGATGTACATGTAAGTGTGAAACAGGTTTGATGACTCACTTTACTCTTCTACACAGTGCACTGAAGTACATGTTCCACCTCGTTTGTTCAATTTGTGTTTCAGTAAATGCTGAGAAAAGAAATGAGACTTTTTGAAACTAGGTCAGATTCATGGCTTAATACTGCCACCCTCTGACCAGACTCAAAAATCATCCAAGAGCCTTCAAGTGGTCAGAGAAAGGAGATGAACCACAGGAAGCACTCACGACCTGTGAATTTGATGAAACCGGACCTTCATCAAATCTAGAAAAAGATCCAGGAAAAACACTTTCACAACAGACAGAGAAGAAAACAAGAAGAAGAACAACAACACTGCCAACCGCTTCACAAACCCACAGCACAACACAGGAGAGTCAGCTCCTTGGAAAGAGACACAGTCTGACAGCAGTCTGTGTGCACCTGAAAGACAGGGACAATGTCCACATCCTGGACAGAGAAGATAGATGGAACAGAGAACAGGGGAGACAAGAAAATCCCTCATCAGATGCCAGAACATTTTGATTGACTGGCCACTGCAGCACCTTTCAGGTGACAATGATTATGCTGTTGTTGCTTGATCCAGCCTTTTTGCTGCATCAGTACCCCTGCTGCGTTGACAGACTAGGCTCTTTCAGATGAATGAGGGGGTTGTGTCTCTGTCAGAACACAGTGTACCCCCCCACAGACACAAACAAAACACTGATGGCCACAGCAAACAAACAAAAGCGTCTTTCTAAGAAGAAACAGAGAGAGTAGGAACACTGGAGTCCCTGGAGCGCAGACGTTACACGAGTCGACTCCTTTCTGTCTGCTGTCTAGCCGACTGGGTGAGCTGTAGCAATTACAGTCGGTGAACATACAAAATTTAATTTGCAAACAGTCTGTCCTTTCAGGAATTTATCCCGTCAGGAGTCAGGAGATAAACTGATTTATTTTCACACTTTCCTCTTATAGCATCGATCCACACGACAATTTGACCTCTTCAGGAACAGGAAAAAAAATCAGTCTAGTCACAACTGATTTGTTCATACCCTGTTTCATTCACTTCATACATCATTTTGTGAAGTAATCACCTAACAAACACCATGTTGTGAGAGAGCAGTAAGTCTGGTGTGTGGAGTTTTCCTGACTGCAGTCAGTCTGCAGACTCACCTGAGAAACAGGTAATCACAGGATGAGTCCCACTCACAGTCATCAAACGTCAGCACCCGGAAGTCACAGGACGTACACCTCAACTGATCACATGACCTGTTGACATGGATTGTTCGCCAGTCACTGTTAGTTAAAAATGTGTATTTTAAAAGAAAAAGCTAAGGAAAATAACTGCAGTAGGTATTTAGTAGTAATGCACTACAAGTTTCTTCTACTTCACCATAAAACCGATTTAAACATGTTGTGTACGTTTGGAAAGTTGGTGATCAGTTAAGTCATATCATCATAAAAAAGCAAGACGAGACAGAGACTAGCAGCATGAAATTATTTTTTCTCACCTCTTGGATGTGGCAGTTCCAACACCATTTGTAACAGAGCTCCCTCCGACGAAAACAGGACAGCACCTGGATGCAGAACAAACAGAACAGAACATCTCCAAATCCACATAAATACAGCATCCACGTGGAAGAAAATCAAAGGAACACGAAGAACACATAAAGCATAATCAGAAACATCCAGGTCCCATGTTTACAGTACCACCATTTATCTTCCTGAGCACAACTTCAAAAAAAGGTGGTATTTAATTAGAAGTGCAAACATGAATTATACATAAAGGTCAAATATTAGACTGAACATATGCAGACATGCTACATCACAGATAACTGGACTCGCTTTAGATTGCTGAACTGGCTTGAAATCTTTTTAAAATGGCAGAATCCATTTTGCTCCTCTGTTTATACCCTGTGATTGTTATTCCTGTATTCCATTTATTCACAATGAACTACATGACTTACTTTCTCCCTCCAGACTGAGATGACGCCTTCTTCTCTGCCTGCGGTGTTGCAGTAAATTGTTTGGCCTGAATTGAAAGGTGAAAATGCAGATTACAGACTCATAGTAAACATATACTGAATAAACACAATTTTCACAGAATCACATTAAAACTTGTGTTTCCACTTTCATGGATTTAATTATCTTTCTGGTTCTAGTTTATTTTTCCTATGAAGGTACAGACTTGGAGATGAAGCAGCTGCATGATAATAAGTTTGTAAATAGTTTGGCTGAGGTGTATTCATATGAATCTGCTAAATGTCATTTAAAAAGTTAAACGTACTTTTTGGCGGAACTTAAAACCATATACGTAGCTGCAGTTATACCAACTAACCTTATAGAACTTTGATTAATCTGTGGCCAGGTGAGTTCTTTCAGTACTGATACTCTGTGTACCACAGGTGTGCGTTTACCTTTGGTTGAGAGGAACTTCCGTGCTCTTCCTCCAGTAAATCTTCCAGAAGTGCGTCAATATCGTCAGTGATGCTGCTTATCGGTTGTTCAGCTTCTGTGTGACTAAATCTGAGGAAGCAGAAAAATAAATTAGCACCTTAAGTTGTTTGTCTAGTTAATAACAAATGTCAGTGAATACTTGTGGAAGTACAGCTCTATGTTAATGAAACATCAGTGTTTTAATGAGAAATGGAGATTTTTGTAATCTTGGGAGGAGTTCACAGCGATTAACTAAAACCTTTCTTACTTCCTCAGCTTGCTGAATATATACAGGCTGGTTCCAATACTTTACAATACCATAAAGGTCATTACTTCTCGACAAAACACAACTAAAGGACTCGTTGTTATTGCAATACTGTAGCCTGGATAAGACATAACACGGATTTATGTAGTTATGAACAATCCAAATAATAAAAGATTCATGAGCAACTTCATTAGTGTAAATTGATGAATATAGAATTATGATGTAGCTAAATGTAATACCTTTGACAGGCATTTGTAAAATATTCAGAGAAGCATAAACATTTTTGTGCTCATTGAAATCTCATTCAGTACACAAGCTAACTGCACTGATATTCTGCATTTCTGCTAAGCTTGAAGTATATTAAGTTAGTCAACGATTGGGTAATTTAAAGTCACATTTAGACCATTAAACGTTATCAACACAGAGAAGCTTAGAAGAATTCAGGAGTGTTAAAACGTGCGGCCACTCATCATATTTTAGCCTTTAGCTGACATCTGCTAGTCGAACTAGCTTTGTTTACCTGTTTTTTCCATGTCCGTCATTGTCTTTCCCGCATTTTGCAGCCTCGCTCGAGTCCCCGTGAGAAGAAGACGCGACACAAACGTTGCGACAAAACTTCTTTTCAACTTCATCCAACAGTTCGTCCAGGTCATCGTCATTATCCATCTTTACATTTTCTGTCTTCCCCGCTAGGCTAGCAGTGCTAGCTCTGGGGCTAACCTCAGCAGTCCAGCCAGCACGCGCAGAACAGAGCGTTCGTCGTTGCTAAGTAACAGGAACAAAGCGGAAACGAAGCAAAGTTTTCAAAATAAATGTCAAAAATAACTAAAGCGTAATTTAAATGAATTATGAATAAATGATGTGTCTCTCTTACATAGCTTCTTCATAAACTATATCTGAAAACGCATTCTAAAAAATAACTTTTTTTCGAACATCTAAAAGGTTTTGTTCATTTAACCTTAAGATAAGATTCAGTTAATCAACCTGACCGACGAGCTGAGAAAACATAGAAATAAGAATGGCATTAACAAAATAATATATTAATGAAAGCTATTTAAAACTATGCTTTCAGTGACATTCAAATGTATACAGCATGTTAGATGCATTACAAAAGAAAATAAATTCGTTTTCTTTCAACATTTGTGTCTTTTAATAGTGTCTTTTCACATTGCTTCTTTATATATAGTTTTATCTTTATGTCTTACGCAAAACATATAATTCCTTTAAGCACTAATTTTGCCGCAGCCTTTTACACGTAATTAATTTTATTTTAGAATTTAGGCCGGAAACAGAATAAACCTGAACACTACAGTACTACGGTAAGCTAAGACACACCTAAATGCGTTTAAACGACATGCAGGTAACGTAAAAGCCAAACACAGATAAATGCCAGATTGTAATTGTTAGTAAGGAAAAATGGGAGAAAAAAAAAAAAAAAAGAGTTCTGCGTTGTCGGCAGGATTCGAACCTGCGCGGGGAGACCCCAATGGATTTCTAGTCCATCGCCTTAACCACTCGGCCACGACAACCGACGACGAACTCAGGTCAAAAACGGTTAGTTATAACATCACGAAAACATGAAAAGGTGTAATGGACGTTACTTTTGACTTTTTTTGTGTATTATCCCTTTATTATCCCCGTATGTATTAATCCCTGAGGGAAGTTGCTTAGGTCTTTGAAACAAATACATACAATTAATTTAAAACACCGACATATTGAAATTACTAACAAGTAATAAGTAATAAATAAGATCAGATCTCAAGAAGTTAATTGTGAAATACTCAGTAAAAACATATACACGTTAAAATCATATAATGAAATTCTTGATTAAAATGGTATTGAATTTGACCTTACTTGCTAAATAGTTTTTAACTTTGATACTTTAATGTCTAATACTTTGTTCTTTAGTAATATTTTCAGTACAGTACATATATGTAATATATATGCTACGCTGCATGTGTGTATATGATGGTGACGCACATTTATTTTCTCCACTTTTTATCAAATGACATGGAGAAATTAATGTTTTATTTAAACATGTAGTGAGTCTGTATAACTGTGGCTGGATTAACAGTCCTTGTGGTCACAGGTCCAGGGACCTGAGATGTCAGCGGGGCCCCTCGGCCTGTGGCCCAGTATGAAGTAAGTGTTATATTTGTTTTAAGTTTAAAATTACCAGGAAGAGATTTAAACAATCATAAAACAACCACTAAATGAAGAAGAGACAAGACAAAAAAAGATAAAAAAAGACACAAAATGAGTTAAAGTGATATCACTGACTAAGATCATGTAAAACACGTCTGTTTTGTTATCAGATGACTAAGTGATGAGTTTGACAGTATGAGTTTCTGTTCGCCTCCTCGAGGGAATATTTTTAAAAGATGTATAAATAGAATAAATGAAAGCTCAGGCTACGCCTGGAGACAGGAAATAATAGTCTTATGTTGTGTTTGCATTGAGACGTGTTGTTAATTCACCTAAAAACCCAACAAACAACAGCGTTCACACTGTAGCTTAGTGTGTGATAGCCTGTCTTAGTAAAACCTGTCTGAAATGTACGGTACTGTTGCAGCTGACCTCATCAAAACATTCATATTAAAGAATGATTTATTCATTAGTTTGTTCATTCCTTCTAATTTCTCCTTTATCTCCAGGGTTTGTGAAAAGATTTGAGAAGGACTCAAACATGTGATGTTAATAAATTCTCACTGAATTTGAAGATTTAATTCAATATATAAAAAAGTCTGAAAAGTCTAAAATTAAACTTAAATTGAAACCTTTATTACAACAAGTCCTTTATACAGTCATTGAGTTACACTGGTTAAACAGGTTTAAATGCAGCAGTAGTGCAGCTCTTAAAGTGTATTTTAACACAAACAGAAACTGAAGATTTAATTCAAGTTCAAATGAGACGTTTAAGTGCCGCAGCGAAGTGTTGGGAAAACGCTGGATTTTAGAGAACCGCTACCCAAGCGAAGCGTGTGGTGGAGTTCCCCCTGAAACCACAAAAAGTCCACTGATCCACTGCTGACAACATTTGTTATCATCTGAACCACAGTTTTCACTGAAACCACAGGGGAAAAAAAACTTCTCTTTGTCGGCAATTTTAGTTTAATATTATCTGTGCTCTGAAATCAAAGTGCTGTCAAGGTTAAATCTACAGTCTGTGTCTCACAGCATAACATAAAAACACTTAACATAAGACTTGTGAACCATCACTTACAGTACAACTCATTATTATAAACAACATCCAGCTCATGGAGCACTTCAGCTGTACGACGAATGTTTTCATCACAGACACACAGCATGAACACAGTGGATATATCACGTTATAAAAACACTGGATCAGCATCTGAAAAAGAGAAGTTCATAGCATATAAAAAAACCCAGACACCACCAGGCGCCTGTCGGGGTTTTTCCCCTGTGTTAAAATAAAGGTCAGATCAAAATGCCAGCAGGACGGAGCAGAGGCGTCCGAGCACGTGCTTCTTTCTCAGTTCTTATTTTGAAAGGGCACTTTCAGGTTTGGTTCTCTGTGCAACTAAAGACATTTCTAATTTATTTCTCTGACTCAACATGTGTCTCATCTTATGTCAAGGTGAATTCCTACAGATGACAGATTCAGAAATGAAAAGGACAAAAACATGTAACACAGAAAAACACACACAGTGAGAACTAAAGGGAGAGAATCTTAACCCAGGTAAAGTCAACATACAGGAAGAAATCTGCTGCTTACAAGCATAAAGTAGAATTCCTATGTAATAATATCCACATTTCCTCTCTGTGGTAAGTTCAAACCTCTGAACCAGCACCTTGTTTGTCTCTCAGTTACAGCTATATGTACAAGTACTGCAGTGACACAGACGTCTACTCATCTCTAATTCCTGAGTTCACAAGAGGTTGTTTCCACCTCAGCACATGTTTTACTCAAGTAATCAAAAACATTTCTCTCATTAAGTACATTTTTCAGTTCGTACATAGTATAAGAAGTATTTTTCCTGCCTTTCCGCTGTAGTTTAAAAGTTAAATGTTCCTCTGTTAATTAAAAAGTTCACATTATAGTGGGTTAACTATCAATCTATCAATCTATCTATACCATAGCAGCAGTGTACACATCCATGCAAGCGTACGACCACCATCTCTAACATGCCTCCGACAGCCCGCTCTGACTCCCTGAGCCGTGGTCGACTCCAACCTGACCCTGAGCCGCCTGGAGGTCCCTCTCTGCTTTTTTAATTTTTTTTAAAATCTTCTCGTCCTTGTCCTCAGTTGATGTGTCACGAGCAGGTGCATCCTTTAACGAGAGGCTGTGATTGGGCTTTAGGTGGATTAAAGGTGTGGTTTTCTTGAGTCAGCTCTGCAGGTGAGGTTTTCACTGAACTACTCACACATTGGATCAGATGTGGGACCAACTGAGGACAAGAAACAGAGACTCTAACATAACGTGACGTCCATCCTGTGGATGGAGTCGTGGATACAGTTCGATGACGTCAGAGAGGGAGTCGTCCAGGTCAGTAGGATGCAGGTCTCCTTACTTTTTCTTCTTCTCCAGCTTCAAACGCAGACGTGCTTAATCGTGGACGTTTTAGGACCCAACGTGTAGATCGACATTAAGTCCTTTTTCTGAAGTGGTCTCAGAGGTGCATCCAGAAAAACTTCTTTCTTCTGTGTCTTGTTTCTGTCTTTCAGGATGTTCTTCAGACTCCCCTGTGAGGAACACACAGGAAATCACACTTAGAAACAACAACTCAGCTGTACTTCCTGTGTTTTTGTCCCCGTTTTAAAAGCTTTAGTGATACTTACATAGCTTATGAGGAATATTAGAAGTGCCAACATCAGCACTACTGAAGCGAAAATGACCAAGTAAGTGTCCGTCGCCAGTCGTTGTGCATCTCTGTCGGAACAATCTGGAAATGAAAGCAGAAAGTAAAGTTAGGCACTGAGCTGCTCACCCGAGTTTAAACCACTGCTTGAGGCTGGAAACTGGTTTGTAGGTTCAGAAACTTCCTCCATGTCACAGGTCACATGCTCAAACCATGCCTCTGATTCTGACTCTCGGTCCCATGAGTCACATTTAAGTCACGTTTTCCCAACAGAGGGCTGGGAAAGTTTGGAAAATCAGCCTGTGAGAAGCTGAGAAGTGACGTGACATGTTGGGATGTACCTGTCAGAGTGAGGAGAACCACTGCCTCCCTGTTCTGCTCCCCCACAGGTGCCGCCAGGTGACACATGTAGGCGCCGGCTTCACCGCACGTGACGTTGGGCAGGACGATGCTGTGTGACTCGACCCGCAGCTCCACCCCCTGGTCCACGCCGCTGTACAACCTAGTGGTGCCGTTGACGAGGTCTCTGGTCAGGAGGCCGCTGAGACGGGGGGACGGAGGCTCTCCCACCTGCAGCATCAGCACAGTGTTACATCGATTAACTGACTCTGTCTTAATCAGGACAATTTAAAGCGAACGTTTCTCTGCATCTGGTTCCAAATGTTCTCAATGATCCTAAACCTGAAGATCTTTGGGTTTTAGAGTTGGACAAACTCAAACAGCTGAAGAAGAACAAAATATCCCCTTCATAAACAGAATGTGTTGGTTTGTTAAAGAAATAATTAAAAATAATTATGAGCCAACTCAGTAGTACTACTTAGTGGTAGTAGTAGTGGTAGTAGTAGTAGTAGTAGTACTATTACTGCTACATGGTGTTCAGTTCAGTCACGTGACAACAACAGAAAGGTCGTCACGTTGACACAGAAAACTCCAGGTGCTGACAGAGGAAGACCTTTACGCACAGCTGAAAGCACTGGAACAAGCTCTAAATGTGACTCCTTCTTCTTTTTCTTAATAAACAATAGTAGCTTCGTCTCTGGATAGAAATTGAATCAGCAGCTAGTTTATATCATTACGAGACGTGGTCATATTAACTTCATGAACCTGTTGATCGTTATATTCCACCTTCATCACACTTTTACTTCAGTGCTCTGAAACCGTGACACAACAGCAGCCACTGGTTTAAGATGAACCCATTATCTTCCTTATCACATTCACTGCACATTTTATTACACGGAATGCTCCTTTTCAAAGAGAAACAGAAAGCAAGGCGCTAATTACTCTTTTGAACCGCAGCGAGCCAATGAGAAGACGACATGTGCATTTCCTTTTTCCTTCAGTTTCCTTCTTGAACAAATCAAACACAAAGTAAGAAACTAGGTCGTGTTTTTACCTTGTACCACCTCACTGCTCTGTACCGGACTCCAGGCTTGATTTCCGCGGTGCACGGAAGCTCACAGTCCGCACCTGAAGCGCACTGGAGCCGCAGCGCGTCCTCGCCGACAGGCTGAGCCGCCGCGGAGCGCACACCTGAGAACCACAAGAGTCCAGAATGCGGGTTTATACAGCGTGTGAACGCAGAGAGGCTTCACTCCAGATTCACTCTGCGCAGTAACAGGTTTTAATGCTGTAAAGCTACTTACACAGTGACAACGACAGAGCGAGGTTCAGAAAGTGTGGAGCCATCATCGTGATGCTGAGGGGCAGGTGACGAGCTGCTGGCTGTGAAGCTCTGACCCGGAGATGTCTCTCCAGAAGCTGCGTGCGTTTATATAGATGTAGGACGCACATAACTGATGATGCCACTCCTCCCCCTCCCCCTCCACCACATCCTCTTCCTCTTTCTGTCTGAGGCGCCCGCTTCAATCTGGAGGGGAGAACTGCAGGTGCATCATGGTTCACATGTGTAGTGTGGCAGCTAGAAGGAAATCCCAGCTGTTTACATCCATTATTATTCTAGGTGAGTACTCAATCTGTGCAGACTAATGAAAGGTGAGAGACTTTATTATCGCAGCTTTGTAATGTCTGTCCGCGCACACACCGGCCGCTGGAACGACGCACGCCGAACTGCATTGGAAAAATCAGGAAATGAATTGTCCATTAGGTAATAATCAGACACACGCGTCCTTCAAAGTACACACAGTGCGACTCTTTAATAGATGGCGTTTACTTGTAAAATCGGCATTATCGTTACGGTGATAGAACTAAACTCAAGCGTTTAAACTGAAATGTAATCTCGACATTTTATCAACGAGAACTCGATCCGTCACTTACACCGAATTCATTCTTTTAAAATTGAAAGTTGGATGAAAGTCGGTTTGACTTGAGCCGAATTAAAGTCCGGATCGTTTCTATGTAGATTGTGTTTAGAACACACGTTGGAAAAAAGACTTTTACTGAAGTTGAACGATTGTTGATTTGAGTTTGGTATGAATGTGAGGGAGACACGTTTTGTGATTTCAGAGCTTGAATCGTGTAATAAGTCAAACAACACGTGAATAGAAAGACTCTTTTTGGCATCTAATGCTGTGTTTAGTGTAGTTTCTTGGTTGATGATGTGAGATTGTGTTGATGTTGTCAGTCTGGGTTTTAGCTGAAACTGAAAGCCGCTGGGATTTCCCCCGTGCTTTCCATGAAACAGGGAGTTTCCAGTGTACAACACGAAGCTGATAATATTATTTTAAATCAACGTAGGAAATTCCCACTACGAGTGACGTAAGTGTTTATATTAGATTATTAATAAACATTGTTTACGTAGTAAAACATACATCGTCACTTTTTCTCTCTGCATTTTAACCGTTAACCTACATTTGTTAGGATGTTAAAATGCTTAATCCTTCTTCAACATAAACTTCAGTCAGTGGGTTTAAATCTGCTGTGAAGCTGTGACCGCTCAGACACTCACTGCCCTCTCACGTTAATCTCTTCTTCTTCTTCTTCTTCTTCTTCTTCTTCTTCTTCTTCTTCTTCTTCTTCTTCTTCTTCATCAGCTGCTGCGTCTGCGAGAGGAACCTCAGAGGTGATGACGAGCAGCTCCACCTATTCCTGCTGTGGAAGAGCTGCAGTCCCGTTTGACCAGCGCTGTGAAAACACCTGGAGCATCAGCAGCACGGTGAGAAAACCCACACACGCGTAATCAGAATGCAGCCGGCACGTTTGTGCACGGAGCTCTGCTCCAAAGTCTGTAAAGTGTTATTCAACCCAACAGAAAGACGCCTAAAGAACCCGTGGACAGGTAAAAAGCCACAAACTGAACACGATTCATTTAAGAACTCACTCTATCCCTAACATCCTGCTCTGTTACACCAACCATCCTCATGTCCTCCTTCACTACATCCATGAACCTCCTCTGAGGTCTTTCTCTTCTCATCCTGCCTGGCAGCTTCATACTCAGCGTCCTTTGTCCAATATATTCACTGTCCCTCCTCTGCACATGTCCAAACCATCTGAACCTTGTGTCTCTAACTTTGTCTCCAAACTGCTCAACATGATCTGTCCCTCTGATGTCCTCATTTCTAATTCTGTCCTTCCTAAAAAAATCTTAACATCTTCAGCTCTGCCACCTCCAACTCAGCCTCCTGTCTCTTTGTTAGTGCCACCGTCTCCAAACCAAACATCACAGCAGGTCTAACTACCACTTTGTAAAAGCTGTATCCTGTTGCTGTCCTTCTGTCACACATCACCCCCGACACTCGTCTCCACCCACTCCACCCTGCCTGCACTCTCTTCTTCACCTCTAGTACGTTCTGTCCGTTACTTTGTGTGGTTGACCCAAAGTCTTCAAACTCACATTCAGATTTATAATATTACAATCTCAGCATGTGAGGACTGTTTGTGATTGTGTTACTGCCAACATACTGTGTATATATCCACTGGGGATTCCACTTCAATGTGGCACATTTTATAGATATGAAGATGATCGTCAGTGGTCATACACGTCGATTATGTATCATCATTGTGTGAAATTTAACTTACTGCTCAGTGGAGAGTTGATTATTACAATTTATATCAGTGCAAATAAATTAGTCCATCAAAATGTAAATTCACGGCGACACCTCAGGGTTAAAACCCTTTTTGTTCTTACAGAACTTTGCCTACTCCAACAAACTCGCTGATATGGTTGACAAATGCAAACCTCCGTGCAAGGAGATTAAAGACGGCGAGCTGCTGCTGGAGACGTGTGTGGACGTGAATGTAACCACAGTGTGCACGGTGCGTCAGTTAACTTCAGCTCGGGAGGTGGGAAACAACAGCTCGTTCAAACTACACACTAGAGCAGATTAAGAATTTATTTTTTTTATTCATTTATTTGCAGGAGACCAAAGTGATTAATGAGAAAAGGATCCACTACCACGGTGAGCCATGCTCCAGGTCTCTGTCAGGACATCAGGGTGAGTTAACAGCTCATCACATAGATTTGATAAACACCTTGGTTTGTCTTGCAGACTGACTCTGACGTAACTGAAATCTGCAGTTAGATGCATATTCACAATGTTTCTGCTTGTGTCCTTAAGTTTGTGCTTGTTCCTGGTATTTATGAATCTGATTGATATACGGTGGAAAACTGAGGCTAAATGTAGAAATGTTGACATAACAAAAAAATCAGTAATTAATCTCTTTACCTTTAGCTTAACTGTGGATAAGTTCAGAAAATATGATCCCTATGCAACTATAGAGCAACTTTATCGGCTCATCATGTCTAAACAAAAAAATTAAAACAAAGATCAAATACTTTAAGTGGTAAAATGAACCCGTGTGATCGATACTTTATCCAGGAAAGTCCTGTTTTTCAACGTTGAAAGAAAAACTGAAATGTTCAGTACGGGAAAAAGAAGCAAAATTTACTTTGCTATCAGTTTGAACAAGACAGGAATTTCTTTTCAAAATGTTACTTGTAAATGATGTTGTTTGTTTTTACATTTACGTGATGTAATGTCAGAAATTCAGAAATTCGACACATGTCAAATTATATCACCACAAAGGCCTCGCTCCGCCCCCTTAGAACCTGCTGAGCACAGTAACAGACTAACGTTGGTTATTTTCCTTTCACAGCAGGACATGCTGGATTCCTGCTCCTGGCTCTGGTGATCGCTGGATGGTTTTTGAAATAAACGATCTGCTTCAAAGTGCATATCACCAGAAAACCTATGAGAGCTGGTGTCTACATGTAAAGCTGCTGTTTATGGTACGGGTCTCGTTTCTGCAGTTTTCTTCCATTTTGCTTATCATCATTTGCACTTTATCCTGCTTTTTTATACATAAATATTTTTATATTGCACTTATTTCTAAGGCAGAAAAAATGTACTGTATTTTCAAATTTACTATCATATATTTATCAAACAGCTTGCAGCTCTTGCATGTTGAAACTGCAGTAACTTTCATGCACAATAGTTTTAGTTTCTTACTGTTAGTCCATAGCAAAAAATAACACAATTTTCTATTTATTATGCTCATTGGCTGAATTCTGTCCAAATATCATCTGCAAAACAAACATGATTTCAGTATTTTTATCCCCGTTTAGGTCTTTTAACATTATTTCACTAATGTTTCTCTCAGGGTTGTGTTTATTAAGAGCTCTTCTAAAAAACAGGACAGTTACCTACGTATATTTCAGTTTTAACACACTAAATGAAGCAAACACGGCCCTCAGGGTGAACAGAACAAAGCTGCTACACACAGATTAACTTGATTAAACGTCCACCTGCCATTTCAACAGCTTACAGCTGATTTTTAATAAGATTCTGAAATCCCCCGTCATCAATTTAGTTTTTAGTTTTTTAATACAGAAGAGATGAGAGATATTTTGGGCAGCCCCAGAAGTGAAGAATAAATCAAAACATTTTAAGCTGAAAACACATGAAGATTGATTCTTAACCAAGTGAATGTAAAGAAAAAATTGGGGGAGATTTCTGGATTTTAATTTAAATTAACCCTGTAAAACCCTACACTTAAAATCTTACTTCTTAGTGTTTACTCCAGTATCGAAGGAAGGAACAGCCAAAAAAATGGATGTGTTTACAAAGAGAGATATCAGAAGGACATGTGCCTTGTGTTTCTACTTTTTACTGGATAGTCAACTAACAATCTAGAGCTGAGGCCAGAAATGTTTCCAGTCCATATTATACATTCCACGTTTTCTTTTTGCACTGTAAAATGTCCTGTGTTGTACATATTTTGGTCACAGTTCTTCAAAAGACTACTTTAAAGGGATTGGTAAACAGTCAAAGAATGTCAGGAGCAGGAAAGAGCATCTGGCTGTAAGCTGATGTGGTAGAGTAGTTGTCTGTTGACTCCGTCGCTCTGGACCATGAACTTCTGGTACTTTGATGAGGTAAGTATTTTTGTGTTTGTGTCTCTCAGAGTCATTAAATAAATACAAAATCCAAAAGTATTTTAAAATTATAAATTAAAAGTATTAACCCTTAACCCTAGAACACTATCATACAGCTACAGAGCAGATATTCGTGTAGTATTTGCTGTATCACTGTATTTACGCTGTTTAGATTTTCCTTAACCTTCTCATTAAACAGCAATTTTGATCATTTGTTTGTTCCAGTTTCTTAAATGTGAACATTTGCTGCTTTTTTCTGTGCAAACTCAGTAAACTGACTGAAATTGGTCATCTTGGGATTTGGGACAACTTTTAAAATCTGGTACCAAACATTTCAACTGATCACCAATGAAGTGCATTATTTTTAAGTATTGTGAGAAATCAAAATTAGAAAGTATGTAAAACTATATATTTATTATCTTTCATTAGGTACAAAATCCATACATAAGCTATTACCTGTAAAAAGCTAAACCTTTATGTGCACATTCACTAGACTCTTTTCTACTGAGTCTCAAGCTTTATTCTTATGTGCTTTAATTAAAACTAACCTGTCGTACAACTAAAAAAATAATCATGTAAATAATACAAATACAGATTGTTTAGTTTTTTTTTACATCTGAACACTCCTGGCCAACACTGACCTCAGATTTCTTTATATCACTTTAATCTTTCGACAATCTTAACAATTTCACATAGAGCTGGACAGTATAACTAATTTATCAAATACCTCATATTTTTTGTTATCTTGTTTCACAGACAGAATTTTAGCCATAATGCTCTTTCCTGCTTCACAACCATTTCTGACCTTTTATGATAAACTACCACAATTGGGCATTAAGGATTATGTGACATTGCGAAGTCCAAGCACTGACCAAAATGCTGAAGGGACATTTTTCTTTTAAAAAGAGCCAAGTAAGAACACAAAGCATTACTATGCAAACTGCTGGAAAATGGTTTTTTTTTGTGGATTGAGAACATCTTTTATATTCTTTTTTTTAAGTTTTTTTCTACAAACAATTATTCCAAAAACTGAAGTTCTCAAAGTTGTAAATCTTGTGTGATCTTCATCTTTTCAGAATGTGACTCCCATTAATATGAACGCTACTTGAAAAATAAAAATTGTGTGAATTATTTCTGTACTGTATTTTTTTTAATCACTCATTCATGTACTCTGCTGTTTTTATACACATCAAAACTGCACAACTGTAATCAGAACTGAATGTGTAATTTATGCAGTAGGACTATAACTTATGTGCAATTTCTTTTGTGCTGCCGTTCTAATGTATTTGTAAGCAATAATAAAATGTGTGTCATTGCTTCCTTGCAGTCTGTGTCATAATTCATTTAAGTGATGGAGAGAGAGATGGAGGAACTTTAAATTATATGAAAATATGTCAAACAATGTAAAAATACACAGTTTAAAAAATATGTAATGAAACAGCTATTTGGTTTTATTTTGATGATCCCTTTATCATTAAGTTTTATTCAGTTTTGTATTTGTATTGATCTGAGATCTGGGTGTTTCAGTTTCAGATGTTTGCCAAAAGGCTGTTTCACTGATTTCTTTTCTTATACGTATATAACTTTTTATAGTAATTACCAGAATTTAAAGCACAACATCAGTCTTAAAAATGTGACGACTCAGATTAAAAAAACATCAGACAGTTTATCTGAGACAATTCAGAGCACAGTACATGTATTTTATATACTTTACAAATTATTTACATATACATTATTAGGCAACCACAAAAATGGGGAATCGCGGAGTGTTTTTATCAAATGAACAACAAACTGAAATGTTTTGTAACAGAGTCTGAATTTAAATTAACTTTAAGAGAAATTAACTCAAAGTTTCATCCGGCTCCAATGGAAAAGTCTGTTGATTTCATAATGATTCCTTTCATTGGAGTGCCCCATGGTACGATACTTGGTGCACTGACATTTTCAACAGTTAATTAAGGATAAAATATGCTGCAGCTTTAAACAAACTACTGTAATAAGTGTAATTAATTTCTTCTTATTTAAACCCAGCTCTAAAGTCAGCTGGAATTTCACTGAGAAGAACCACAAAGTTACCACCAAGTGTCTCTCAGACCCCCTATAATGTCTTTGCTCATGTTTATGTTCAGATTTTTGAACTGACGGGTCCTTTCACCAAACCCTGCTCTTTGCGTGTCACCGGTGCATGAATGCTGCAGTCCCGCGCTTCACAAAATCCCGGCACACCTGCGATCCCGACCATTCCAGGAATACCCACCGGACCAGGGAAACCACGGGGACCACGAGGACCCTCCATGCCATTTTTAGGTTCTCCTGGGTAACCTGGCAAACCTGAGAAGAAGAAATTATGAAATGTATGGACCTGTGAAAAGTCTGTAGGATATAGCTGAAAAACAAAAAATTAGAGGCATTTATTTTTTTAAACTACAGCCTAATTACACAACTGTATAGCAGCTTATTAAAAACAAAAAACATTAAAGACGGTTAAAAGGTTGTGGTATTATCCATTTCTGAAAAGAGGACAATGGTGAATATGTGATGTTGCACAATTTGTAGACTCTGTTAAGTAATGTAAAAATTTATTTATAAAGTTTAACTCCCTCAGGATTTGACCCTAAGGTCTGAGGAGAAACAATGAGAATGTGAAATATTAAAAATTAGATTTCCACCTACCAGCTAGTATGAGTACCATAAAGCATTAATACTATAAAAATAATGTAGTTTTTGTTTTTATTTTACAGATTCTGATACTGTTTGACACCTAATCGTCCAATAAAGAATTTCAGCTCTGTCATCAATGTTATGAACTCTATGTAATCATAAACTGTGGATTAATTATAATTTTATTTATCAGAGTGTGGTGATAAGCAGCGTTGTACCTCTGAGGCCTTGTGGTCCGTCAGGTCCTGGAAGACCTTTACCTGGATCACCTGCAACACCTTTAGGTCCCTTTTGACCTTTTAAGAAAAAACAAAAGCTTTTGAAAGAAACTGCAGTTCAAGTTATGTTCAACTACAGAACTCAGGTCAAAATAAATGTCATCATCAACTTTTCGTTTGAATAGATAAGGTTTGAAAAACACTGTTAGCTATCAGGGGATATATTTTTATAAATCTTTTTAATTACAAATTGAGGCCCAAATAATGAAGTCAGATTACTAATTAAGGTCATCAAAAATATATATGCGATGGTCATACTCAGCCAAGCCATGTTCCAAAGACTTAATCTAAATCAGAGAAATCCTCCAGAAGTCATTCAGTAATTTAAACAATACAAATCTCTACATTGCAAGAATAAAAACGTTTACAGTCCAAAAACAATTAACAATTTTAGGAAATTACTGATCAGAAATATTCTCCTGATAACTACCATGCTCTGTTTGATTCATTTACTGTATCGTCCACAAAATGAAAAGCTAATCTTACCTCTGTCTCCTGGTGCTCCTTCCTGTCCTTCCAGTCCTCTGTCACCTTGAACACCTCTGGCTCCTTTGGCTCCAGCTTTTCCTGCTTTACCCTGACAGGTGGAGGCAGATATGATGTCTGTTTATGCCTGAATTCAGTTTGTTGTACCAGAGTTCAAGTATAGCACATAAATGCAATACATAAGATGAAAATCATTTTAAACCGATAGAAAATCTCTAAACTAACACTAATAAGCAATTATTTGTCAGACAACTGTCACTGAGTGCATGTGCACGTCCAAAAAGGTTTTGTAGGTTCTGTTGGGGAACAATTACACAAACAGCAAGATGTTCTTTTGTTGTTGAAACAAACAACAAAAACCACAACAAAAGTGAGCAGGTGTTTTCATGTTCAATTCAAAGAAATTGGATGGTCTTCTCTTAGGAAGTCTGGAGAGTTAAATTAAAACCCTCTCCATCATCCCTGCTGTGAGGCAGGACTGGGACTTACAGGTTTGCCTGCTGGTCCTGCTGGTCCCTGGGCTCCCGGGGGTCCGATGAGCGTTCGGTTGTTGATGGGGCAGCCCTGAGAGCACTTGGCCTGAATGGAAGAAGCGTACTGGGAGATCTGAGCCGTGACCACGCCTCTGCAGAGCTGCAGGACCTGCTCATCAGTCAGACCAGGACCCTGCAGGACAGAAATCCCACATCAGAGCTACGAAAGATCATAATTTGATGATCATGTTCTACTCTTACGTGACCTTTCTAGTCAGTTTTAAAAGAGTTTGAACACACTGCTCATTGGCACTGTGGCATTAAGGTGCAAAAAATAACTATACTGTTACTCACAGAAGGTCCTTGGATTCCTTTGGGTCCTGCCCGGCCTTTAACACCAGAGTCACCAATTGGACCACGCTCTCCCCTGGTCCCTGGGATGCCGGGCGGGCCAACGGGTCCAGGGACACCATCACGACCAACTGCCCCTTTTGTTCCACGCTGAAGAAGAAGGACATGAAGGACAAGGGAGCTAATATGTAAACATTAAGAGTCTGATCTTGTTCATATGTATGTTTCAAAATGGCTTCTTGTTGACCTGTTGCTCCTTTAGCCTGTTATCCGTTGTGCACATCAGATCTTTGCTGTGGTTGGAGACTAACTGATACTGTACTGGAACTGGGCAATACCTTCGTATAGTAATGCTGGTTAATGTTTAAGTTTTGTCTCAAGAAGTTCTGAATCAACATTTCAATGGTTTGAAAATGTGCAACACTTAAATTCAAATATTTCTTTCAGTGTTTGATGAATGAAAACTTCCATTTTGTGGACACTTCTTCTGGTTTTGTTTCTTTGGTTCCAGTGAATGAATGAAGGAAAATCTATTGTATGTATTTCTGGGATGTCAGGGTAAAAATGTAAATAAAGACCCACCTGTCCTTTGTCTCCACGGACACCTGCGCTTCCCTGAAAGGTAAGAAAAAGGAAGAGCAGACTATTCAGTGAGTAAAACCCAGCATGTGTGGGAAAAGGAAACGAAATGCAGCACATGATGACAGTTACCAGGTAAAATTACCTTTTGTCCTTTTCCCCCTTTAATGCCCTTCTTTCCTGCTGTACCCTGCAGGAAAAAACCCAACAAACAAGTTGAAAGAGGAAGTTGTAATTAAAGTCATAAGACAAAACAGGAGCAGCAGCTGACAGATTCCTCGAGTGAAGCTGAATATAGTAAACAGTTCGTAAAACAAGTTAAACAAGCTTCTAAAGCAGAAGAGAATAAACGATGGGAAACCCTGGTCTGTGCTTCATTCACTGTGTGAATGTGTGGTTCAACGTGTGATTGTAGCTGTAATACGCTCACAGTTACAGTAAGTGTGGTGACTGGGACAGACCCCTACTGTCCGCACAGGAAGTGAGGTGTTCTACATGTAGCTGGTGCTTTATTAAGGATCTCACCTTCTCCCCGTCAGGTCCCGTCTCACCTTTGGCCCCCTGTGGGGAAAACAAAAAATATAACTTCCATCACTCAGACACACAGCAGCTCGGAGTTAGAAATGGGATCAAAAAAACTGTTCTGAACATGTAGAACTTCTACTCTACGTGACAAGTTAAACGATCCGAAACTCAACAACACGACCGCTTCACCTCTGTTCCTGTACGTTTGAGCTTTCTGCTTAAACGGACGACTAACCAGAAGTGGTCTTGCTCCTTCTGCAGTTCAAATTGTGTAATTAAATTTCTTCTTAGTGGAAAGAAATAAGAGTCAGGTGATGTCTGACATTTAAGAGAAGTCAGAATCTCGATCCATTATCTGAACTGCTTCTCCTGTTAAGGGTCACAGGGCGCTGGAGCCAATCCCAGCTGTCACTGGATGAGAGGCTGGTTACACCCTGGACAGGTCACCAGCCTTTCACAGGGCTGATAGAGACATTCAGGTCAGACATTGGGGTTAAACTGGACACTTTTTGTGTTGTGTGTACACACTGTCTGGCCCTGCAGGCCCTTTGGTCCTGGTTTCCCTTGTACTCCAGCGTCTCCTCGCTCTCCTTCAGATCCCTGTTGGACAAATGAACAGAGAAACAGTCACGTTTGTAGTGGTCTGTTGTTTCTATTTCTACTTTTTGCTTTGTTTTGTAAACTTGTTGTGATTTCTGAGGAACACACATTATTTACCCTTAAATCCACAAAATGTCAGATTTCGAGGAACTGTCCTGTTTCATTTGTTTAAATCAATTTAAATTTGAAGAATCAAAATGAAATGAAATGAAAATTTCAAGATTTGTTTTTTTCAGATTTAAGTTATTTTAAGAACACATCTGTCCACACCTGTGGATATGAATTAAAAATAAAAGTTTTAATTTAAATCTGTTCACCCACATGAATCTTTTTCATCATAAAAAACCCAAAGTGGCAGATTTGGGATTATTTTTTATTCGTATCTGTGTCCTATGGAATAATTTAATGTTTTATGTATGTGATTATAAAACATTTAGCTATATATATCCTGGTGTGATCTTTCTGACTTAAATTATGAATGCCAATATTAGAAAACCAGGCATTGTATTATATTCTAGTTTATTATTTATATATGACTTTAAATTGCGATCTTCTTCTCCAGATGTTCCAGATGTGACATCCACAACGAGGAATAAAAGAAGTTCTGTTTTCTGTGGTAATTTGTTTTGATTTTTCTTTTGTCTTTAGGACATCCCCTTGAATCCTAATGTTGCTGACACATCTGACGACATTACTCTATAACAATCTGCTGAGAATTCAACTTAGGGAAATTTCTAAAGACATCTGATAGAACTGCAGATGGTCACAGATGCATGATGCATGTGATACGATATATGCTGGATTTAAATTTAAAGTTCTGTTACTTTAAATTTTACTTTCACAGCAGGATTCATTTTCAGCTCCCGTTCCCATTTTGCACCGTTTTCGGCATGACCGGTGTTCTGACGTGGGACAGGGTTCATTACCCTCTGGTGAAAATGACTCACAGCCTTCATTTGTATATTGAGAGTAAAGTAAATTCACAGGTTTACTTTGACAGTTCACTTCAGAAATGTGTGTATCTGTTTCTTGTTTTACTTCATCTATTTATTTTTGTATTTTTTGTTTGACTAGTTCATGTATGTATTGACTTCCATGTAGATAAGGTTTGGTAGTGATCGTATATTTTGGTTTCCCTAATGCTCAGTCTGTATTTTCCGCATAAATGGTTTTACAAACCTAAAATCCTGAAAGAGGTTTTAGTACTTAAACCACATAATGTCTATTTCATAAACACATTTCACTGACACTTCAGTTTTATTGTGCATGACATCAGAGACTAAATGAGGAAGGACTAATTGAATAAACAATTAAAGTCTGTGTGTTTGTTCTCTCACAACAATACAGAATCACAGGAACCTCCTTGTTCTCTTCAAAAGAAAGCAGAAACCTCACCAACTTACCCTGCTTCATCCTAAGTTTCTGTTCATTTTATACTCTCGCTGGACACTTTTTGATGGATACTGAGAACATGCAAAGTTAGCCTTTCAGTTTGGCTGCGATAATTTGCAAACTTGCAAATTAAAAGGGGCGAACCACAGACGTATTACACTTCCACAGAGTTGTGGGACTTGCCAGAGACATTTAAAAAGAGAAGTATCATGACTCTTGTACTTGTGCAGGTCAAACTCGTTGCCCGGTTCATTAACACACTTTTTTTCCCTGACCTGACTTAGCAGGTGTGTCTCCAATCAGCTTAATCTCAGCTCAGACAGGTACCAAGCCTGTGACTGTGTCACAACCAGATCACCGTGCTCCTCACTCACCACAGCACCCACTCTGCCTCGAGGTCCCCTCACACCACGATCGCCTTTATTGCCCTGCAAAAGTAGAAAAGACATTATTTAACCTGTCTTTTTCACAGCATGTATTTCAACTTGTCATAGAAGAAAAATTACTGTGTCACTAACAATGTTGTTGAATAATGGAGACAGAATCCACCAGTAGATAGAAAACAATAGCTGTGTGTGTGTGTAAATATCAAATGACTAAAACTTCATGCTATCATTCATTCTGCAGGACAGTACTGCTGTAAATAGACAGTGGGTGAGGTCTTATCAGACGCCCAGACTTCCTGCAGTTCTGTCTGTACAATGCTGTAACACAAAACTAAAACATTGAATCATCTGTACAGAACTGAACAACATTGAGCTTCAAAGAAATCGGCTTTCTTGGTTCTCCACAGCTACGGCTGCTACTCAGGTCTTCTGCAGGGTTTCCAAGATGTTTTTTAACATCACATACAGTCCAAATTATTAACTGTTTTGTGGTATGAAACTTACAGTATAAGTAAAAAACAGCTGGGATGTTACGGCCTAGAATTGTTTGTTCAATATAATCTCACATAGATAGTGGAAAAAAACACATTTCTGAGGAAAAGCTATAAAACATTTAAAACAGGTGGCTGCAGCACAAATATACAGCAGTGTTACATCACCAAGGAGACCATCGTGTTTCTGTGTTCAGGAACTCTGAGGTTAGCATTAATAATAAAATAATGGAAACATGTAGCTTCACTCTGCTCTGTCCTTACAGCACCTCTCCATGCTGAGATAAGCTAATGATAATATTTCTATTAAAACAGATTCAACATGTTCAACACTGTAGCTTTAAGTAAACATGATTCTGTAAATATGAACAGAGATTCTGTGATTTGGTAGTGGGATTATTTAAGCACTGTATCTATCGTATGTCGTCATGAGGGGAGATACCATTACGACCATTACCTTGGCACCAAACAGCCCAGGTTCACCCATCAGCCCCAGGACTCCTTTAATACCCTGAAGACAAAAACAGCAGGGATAAAAGGTCACTTCTATGTTCAAGGTAAATGCAGATTGTAGAGGTTTGTGACTCCAAATCTAAATGACTCACGTCTTCCCCGGGATCACCATCACTGCCCGGCAGGCCGCCTTGGCCCGTAGTGCCCTGAGAGAGAGGAGGAGAGGTAGGAAAAACATGAGCAGAGATAAAACAGGACTGGAGTACTGATAAGGTTTCAATATGGCTGATACAGCCTGAAATCAAAATAAATCAACTCTAGTGCTAACCATCATACATCTGACTAACTGCCATCGCACTGCCAACAAACGCAGGACTTCAATAGAAAGTCAAACATCTTCTAGCTACAATGGAACATTTAACATTCCCACATGGGACCATTTGTCTTTTTTCTTTGTGCGACATTATTTCAATAACTAAAAGGACCTTAGTCCAATTTCCACTGCAGGACTCGCTCATATAACCACCCGTCACGCTACTAAACACTGTCAGCATGAATTTCATCAACTCTAAAAAAGAGAGGTTTTTGAGATATTTAATTAAAAAGATTAAGCATTAAAAGGCTGGACTTAAGATTGTCAGAGTTTTCGCCAACACGAATCTGACTAAATCATTTGACGTTTGCCTGGAGTTTGAGTCTGTTTAGTTTATCTGCCACTCATCACAGTATCTTTGGGTTTCAGACTGTTGTCCAGACAAAACCAACTATTTCTTCACAGTGAATTCTGAGAAGTTGTAATTACCACGTTTCACTATGATCCTAGATGAATATTAGGACTTTTATACACTCATTCTATGCACAGGCTTTAAGAACTGGTCCATCGAGCTGCAGCTGTCCCGTGGGACTGTGAACGCACCTCACAGACAAAACAAAACATGTTCACATGCTCTAAACTATTTACTTAATTTAGCTTTACTTTCACTTGCTTTGTTTAGCTGTGGTCTAACACCAACAACCTTCAAACCAGCAGCTGAATTAGTTTTGGTTTCATTTTGGGATTCTGAGTCACTGAGTAAATTAACTGCTGAATGAATCCACGTGTGTTAGTCGTGCAGGTTAGGCGCCTCTGGCACTGCCAAGATGATCACCATTCCTGACATGCATGCACCTTCAGTTTGTCCTTTAATGTAATTATGTGACACACTGTTCTTTCTCTTTTACAACAGGTCACTGAAGAAAGAAAAGCAAAACTATAAAAGAGAAACTCATGCAGCAATTCAGGTATTTTTCCCCATTCAACTGACAGTTTAGGAGCAGTTCTGTAATATGTGATAAGATTTGGGATTTGTTCTAACTTCCTGAAAAAAAAAAGCGTTTGTAAATTTCGAAATTGCTCATGGTTTAAAAATGAGAATAAGAAAGTTTCCATTTTTCCTCTGGGAAATTTAATATTTTAATGAGCTGCAGTCATCTGTGGAAGCAGCTGCTATCTGTACCATCAGGCCTGAAGCTGTTGTCACGGTGACTAAGCAGCCTGTGGTCCAGTCTGTGGTCTGACTGTTGAAAAGGTCAAACCTGTGATCACTGACGTGTGGTTTAGGGAAATACTCTTTTCTCACTGTAACTGAACGTACCAATAAAACAATGTCAACGATTGTTGTGTTGCGTGTTGTAGCTTTGCCTGTAGCTGTGAGATAACTGAAATAAAATGGAGCAAAAAGGACAATATTTCCCTCCTGACAGTTAGAACGGACATTTTCATAATGTACAAAGACTAATAATAATAATTGCACTCAATTAGAGAATGTAAGTAAATGACGTGTTTATACAGCGTTAGCTTATCATGAAGTTTCCCACATGTTGTCTTATGATTATTTCTTTTCTTAGTTGTAACATTGCACAACATCTTCTCCTCTTTCTTAAATTTCATCAGGATTCTGATACTGACACTCAATATCTTTCAAATTTCAGACAGACAGAAAGAGTGAAGTAAATGATCGGGTCAACCAAAGAGCTCAGGTACAGCACCGTACTGCATCCTCTGGGGATGAATCACAATGTGGATGTACAGTGTGACGGACAGGCTCGTTCACTGTGCTCACTTCAGCATGGAGGCTGTCACTGGGAAACATCTCTAACACACCCCCACACACAGAGGGATGTAAACAGAGGACCACAGATGAAAGTGAAGCCATTAAATCGTCTGTGCAAATGTACCTTTGGTCCAACGGGTCCGACGCCTCCTGGCTGCCCAGGGTAACCCTGTGGAAGACAAACAGAAAATATTCTGCTCAGATTATCATGAGGAGTAAAGGATTTTAAAGGTAATTATTAGCTGAAACAACCCAGTTCTGCTCCAGTCCCTCAGCTCTAGGCTCAGTTCAAATTAAAAGCACAAGTGAAATAGTGAAGTAAATAAGCGAGTAGTCACATCGACTGAAGGTTATTTTAGGATTTCCTCATTTAGACCCTTCAGTTCCATGAACTGTCTGTGGAAGTAAAACATGTAGCTGTGTAAACGGAAAAAAACGTATGAAGCAGAGTGATGTAATGGCACAAAGAGGCCATTATATCACGTCTGCTACTCTTACTTCATCACAGACATTTAGTGAAGTCTCATACGTAAATGTCAACAAGTTATTTTATGGAACAGGAACACAAAGACAGAATTAGGTTCAGGTTATGACAGTGAGAAGAGGTCATGATGATAATGATGATGATGAGTGAGAATCTTTCTTACAGTGTAGCCTCTCTCGCCGACATCCCCTGGGAACCCAGGTGCTCCTGTCTGTCCCTGTGGGAGAAGATAGGACAGTTAGACTCATCCAGTCAGAAGTGGCCTCAATTAAAGGTTTATCATCACCAAGATAAATAGAAATATAGAATGTTTGGAATATGAACGTATTCACCTGTACATCATAAGAGCCTAACATGTGGACCTTACCTTCTGCCCTTCTCGTCCCTGAGGACCCTCTTTGCCTACGTCACCTCGAGACCCCTAAACACAACCACAGTGACTCCGATTAATAATTTAAAAACACAAAACCTTATTTAAAATGTTCAAATCCTTAAAATTAACTGAACAGGTAAATCTATGCAGTACAAATAATAATCTCATGTCACTGAAGAAAAAATGTTTATTAGTTTAATCCAATTTAGTTCTATATTTTGTTTATTTTCATTTCTTACCATATGAAATTCAGTAATATAAATGTAAATGCACGTATCAATTTCAAAATTTCTCCTTATGTTGTAGTTAAAAATGTCCAGAAATAAAAAAAGTTAAACAAATTAAAGTGTTCATGAGACTCTGCTGATGCAAATTAGCAAAAAAGGAATTTGTGTGTTTCGATTTCTTGTTTACCTTGATACCTTTACCTCCTTTTGATCCTGGAGTTCCTGCATCACCACGAGACCCCTGAAACAAAAAAAAAATCATAATTATTGTTAATAATAATTAATAAACTCCGTAAGACATATGATTTACAAAATACATTTCTGTTTGTTTGGCACACCTTACAATAATGTTTAAAGTTTAAGTATGCATGATAGGAGATATGTGATGTTAGTTACCTAAAAGTATTTATTTTCCTTTTTGTTTATGAGGGGAGACCCCGCATATATTGGTGCCGGTTTATATCGGTATTGGAAATTAAGAGTTAGACAATATTGGTAAATCGGATATCGGTAAAAAAAAGTCAATATCGACCATTCCTATCAGAGACTATAGAAATGTTTTGCTGTTTAAATGCTTTTGCTGCACAATTAAAAAAAGCATTTACAAGTAACAGTACCATAAAATAATGAATGATTACAGTTTAATCTGGCGGATCCACATCTGACAGCTGGTAAATCCCTAAACTCACCACCAGCCTCTTTCCTGCGTCACTCTGTTGGCAGTGACGGACGGTTGTAGGACAAAGTGGTCAGTGGAGGAGTCAAAACTGTGGGGGATTTCCAACCGTGTGAAACAGCAACCTGGATCAACAGCTAAATACTACCTGAACCTTTACACTGGGTGGCAGGTGGTTTCTCTGTGGTTACTCTTCCCTCACTTTCTTATTCCCTATGTACGCAACTAAACACAAACGTGACTGTGATTGACTCTGACACTAACAGACAACATAAAATGATTCCTTTTTTGAGTCCTAACATGGATTGTTTCCAGACGTTAGACATTATTTTGACTGAATGACAAATTATAATAATAATAATAATAATAATAATAATAACAGTAATAATAATAATAAGAGGAGCTCTCTGTTCCTAGACATCATGTTCAGTTTTGGTGTAAAAAGACTTTAAAAGCTTATGGAACCTTGTCCGGCTCTTATGTCTCATGAAACACACATTTCTTCTCATGACACTTCACACCCTTCGATTTGTTGCTGCTCACTTGTAAGTTGATTTAGATAAAAGCACCAAATGACTCAATGTGAATGTAAAAGAATCATTTGTGAGACCAGAGGGCAACAGGTGCTAAAGGGAGCTCCACGTATCACTACATACTTAATGAAATGAAGACGATGTGTCATAAATGGTTTGTAGTTATTCGTCTGTGCAATGAATGACAAGATAAACTCTCCATATTTGAATTACAGAGAGGCAGAGACGTAGCTGTGTTTCCTTACAGTCTCACCAGGAGCTCCGACTCCTCCACGGGGTCCCTCCATACCGATGTCACCCTGTCGACAGGAAATAAATATTAAATTCATTTTTACTTTTTGTTGACATTAGTCTCTAAATCCAGGTTGAGCAGAGTCAATGTCACATTATACAAAGTCAAAAGGGCTGTGTTTAAACCTCTAGACCGACCAGCTGGGTTTGTTCTGGGTCCATATGAGTCGTGTGTGTCTGTATTTACCTTTAGACCCAGCTCTCCGTGTTCGCCCAGGTCTCCTGGAAGTCCAGGTTCTCCCTGTTAACAACAAAAGTGTAATTACATTAATCATGATATGAAATTTACTAAAGCTTCAAATCCAGAATTTATTCAGCTTAACGTCATGCTGAAAGCTTTTTTAATGATTAATTAACATTTCTACATGTTATAAGAAATCTTTAATAGCATCAGAATGGTAATACCAGTGAGTGACTCACCATGGCCCCAGAGAAACCAGAAGCTCCATCGTCTCCTTCAGGCCCAGCGTCGCCCTGCAAAGATCAAAACATTGTACTGTATTAGTGTTTACTGACGTGTAAAATGTTCCCCAGCATGACACAGAGCAAGCAGCTGGCTTTACAGTATAGTTTAAGTAGAAATAAATGTGCAGTGCTGTTTTAATAAATTCAACAATTATTCTTAATCTTCTTAAACTAATTTAAATTTGGAGCAGTTTAAACACAATGTATCTACAGAAAGCTTTTTTTTTCATCAGAGCAATTTTTTTATATTTGTTTTTTTCTCTAATCCAAGTCTGTTTATGTTTTACTGTTACAATAATCTATTTACTAATCTAATCTATTTAATCTAATCTATCACTCTGTTGTATTTCTTCTTTATCCACCTGCTTTCACTTGTATTTTACTTTAACTTTTTTTAATCAGCTTTAATGACCTCTTTCACTTTTCAGTACTTCTACTTTCACTTTCAGCAGCATAGAAGACTGACAGCATGAAGACTCTCAGTCATGCAGGTCATGGTAATCCCAGACATTGCCCTAACATGCACACTGTCATGAGAGGCACATTTATCACAACAGGTCGTTAATTACTCACCACTGGCCCAGTGTCTCCTCTTGTCCCCTGAACACCTTTAGTTCCTTTATAACCCTGAAAAACAGAAGGAATTAGCAGTCGCAGCTGACATTTGATTCTTACTTAATTCAGGTTTTATCCACACAACTAAACATGTAGTAATAATATGTTTGATTCCTACCTCTCTGCCTTGAGTTCCAGGCTCACCAGTTTTGCCCTGCAGACCTCGGGAACCCTAACAGGAAGAGGAAAACAAGAAGCAAACAAAAAGGAAATCAAAACTACTCTCTGCATTTATGTATCAACTCCTGATGTGTACATGAAAATAAAATACTGTGTTTCTACAAACTACAGCACTACAGTACTGTAAAGTACAGTAATTAGAAGAAGTAATTAGAGCTGCCTCCTCCCTGCTTCACTTGTTCCAGCCTCATCATCATCATCACCTGGTTTTAAATATTTTCTCTACTTTCCTCTTCTCTTTTCTGTTCTGTGCACAGGACTAAACACTAAATAAACTCAAAGTTAAAGGTTGTTGTCTGTGGACAAACCTTTTATGTGTGTGTGGGGGGGGATATTGACACTATTTCAAGGACAAATATGAAGAAGAAAAACAAGTGTCATTAAAATATTAAATATTTGTTTCCACAAAAAGGCCCATTTTGAAAAATTATTCCTCTCGATAATTTGTTGGGTTAAAGGGCACCGCTCCAGGCCCCCCCTCTATTGTGGGCCTGGAACAAGCAACCCTTTTATATAATTATAAAATCGATAGATACTTTAATAATTCTCACATTTGTTAAAGTTTACCAGATAGATGTTTTAAACAGGCTTTATTCTGAGGGAATGTACTTTGTGTAACTGGATTAAGTTGTAATATGCAGAGCACCTAATGAGTTCGGCTGAAAACGTTCAAATTTTTACATTTTTGATTTAAGTTAAATTCTGACTAATCTGATTTCAGAAAGAATTTGATGAACCCAGGCAAGTGAATCAGTTGGATCCAGACATACAGCGTTGAAAGAGAACTACAGCACCTTCATCAGGCCGGTCACTGTAATGTTCAGAGAAGCCAGGAGGTCACGTTTGTTTCTTCATTACCACCAGCTGGATGGCCGCTGTGTTTCTGCTGATAATACAGATAGAATAATGTGATTTCATCAGTCTGTACCTTTGGTCCTGCAAAACCAGCAAATCCGGGCTCTCCGGGTTCACAGTCACACTCTGTCGGCCCCTCCACTCCAAGTGCTGCATCTCCCCCCGACTCCTCTGAGGAGTCTGTGTCGGGTCCTCCACGAGGGTGCACGTATGGGATCTGAAACCCAATATCAGATCATGGAAAGCTGAAACATACTAAACATCTATAATGTGGGGCCTGTGTGGACGTTCTGAAACAGTTTCTTCATCATTTTATACTGAGCTTTAAGTGTTTAGAGCAGATATGCCAGATATGTACAATTATGAATGTTTGTCTTTTATGCAAAACTAAACTCTACCTTGCACTGTTCTTCCTTTCCTATTATGTGTAAATAGGGTTTCAGACTAAACATGGGAAACATCACTGCCAACTGCAGGACGTTGTAGTTCAGCAGTAAAGACGCCCAGCACTCAGCTGACCCACCTGCATGGTCTCAGTGTCCTCCTTGGCATAGTGTGACTCGGTGGTGGTGACATAAGGGAAAGCATCCTCTGTGATCATGGTGACCCGGGTCGGGGCAGGACCGTAGGGATCGTAGTCCCCCTCCCCAGGCTGCTGGTCCTCATAGCTCTGAGTTGGCTCAGGTGGATACTCTGATGACACAGAGGAGATGAAGAGAACATATTTAGACTATTTCTCCTGGGACTTTGGACATGACCCGGCTGTCTCAGTGAGCTTTTTGTTCTTACCCAGTCGAGGAGAGGCTAAGTCATCAAAGTGGTGGACTACAGAACCTTCATCGGTGTGTTCCTCACCTACCACACACAAAAAGAAATGGACGGTGAAATATGTTTCTACTAAATTATCAGGGTGTGAGTGGCTCGTTGATGTAGGGGTAGGATTCTCACTTCGCACTTTACAGAAGACAACGTCCTTCATAAATCTATGACTGAGAGGAAACGGCGTTTGAAGAAGGTTAAGAAAGAACAGCTGAGGTATAAATAACATTTAATAATGAAGTTTAACAATCGCTGTTGGATTTTTGTTTGATATTTTCTAGATAAGATTTGAAGAAACAATATTCTTTTCCTTATGTTTCACTTTGAATCAGCAGTTTTCCTTTGGATGTTGTATGAAACAGGAATAAAAAAAGTTTAATATATTTTGTTCATTTGTACAATGAATTCTGATTCTGACCTGAGTGGTATCCAGAATATTCACGCTGACACAAAGAAGAAATGACACACAGCAGGAACACAAGCAGCCCTGAGAGGAGAGACGCCTGCAGGGAAAAATAAACAATACCATCACTTAACATCATCTATTAAACAGAACCGTAATGAAGGCATATCTACTGCAGAACTCTGTGTTCCAGTGGTATGACGGGTTTACTAATTAGAAAACCATTTTTAATTACATCAGCACAGCTGACACTAGTTCAATGCATCAGATGCTGTAACTTTGATTCCATCTGTCTGTCTTTGTTCTTAGAAATAAAGATTATTCTAGAAGCTGAAGATCTCATACAATAGTGTGTACTACTCCCTTCACAGAGCAGTGCAAACTTGCTAAATTCTGTAACAAGAAAAAAAGTGGAGTGGGAGCTCCCAGTGCATACATGAGCAAGAGGACTAATACGTTTCAGTGTCTTATTTAAGAGACAGATGCTTCATACAGAAGGAAATAACTGGATTTATTATTTAATAGTGCAAAAGATCAGTCTCAAGATCAGCAGTGACGCTGGCCTTATAGGTACAGCTGTAAAGAAAACTCCTGTGCTGGCAAATATAAAAGGTATAAATGGGCAAAAGAAAGTAGACAGTGGTTGTTAGAGACAGACGTGTGTAAACATTTTCTGGATCACAAAGCACTTTTAAGAGACTTAGACTCGGGTACAACAAAGGTACTGAGGTGGAGGATATGTGATGACCTGGGGCTGCTGTGGCGGTGGTAAAGTGGGAGATTTGTACACGTTAAACATCACGTAACGTCCTATAGATCACATTTGATTGGAGCCAATCAAATGTGCCCATCAAGCTGATCCACGTTATGGGAGGTGCTTTAGGAAGCATCAGGGAAACCTCCACAAATAACAGCCAGAATCCCCAAGGCCTGCAAATCTGTAACTAGTGCAAAAGGGGATGAAGGTGAAGTCTGAAGGACACAATTACTATTTCAGTAAAAATCTATATTTCTAATTATGTCAATGACTATATTGATCATATTACTTATTCCAATTAATTTCATATATTTAGAAATGATCATCCTGAACTCAGAGCAGAGGTTGAGGAACGAATGAGGATAAAAGATGTGTCGACTCTGAACTGAGAGGAGCCTTTGTCAGGAAGAAAAAAATGTTATGCTCTTCTCAGACTCATCTGACATTCCTGAAACTTCACTGTGAGTCTGAACACCAACCGAAGAAACTGCGATGTTTAACTCCACTGGACAAGCTGCTCTGATTTGAGATCAATAAACTGAAGTGGATCAAACTGACCACAAAGAGAATTTCCCTGTGTTAAGTCTCACACGTAGACTAAAACTAAACTAACTGAATTAACTAAACTAAAGTTTAAATTAAATTATATCTCACAGTGAGATATATCTGTGTGAAACACACAATATTTGATGTGTACTGATCCAAAATAAGACGTTAATCATTACCAGTGGGAACATTTTAGTATGATGTACAATATGAAGCCATAAACACTCACTACAACTAAGTCCGGACATGAATCCTAAACATCCACTGTAACAGTGGCGGCAGGAGGAGCGTGTTCAGGTCAGAAAGAACCAGTGAATCTGCAGGACCCCTGGGACAGTGAGGTAAGACACAGCCTTCACAAGTTAGGATCTCACATGTATATTTATGGTTGGCTGAGGAAAACAACTATGTGTCCTGCAATATATTCACATTTTTGCTGTAAGATAAATATGCAACTAAAAATCAAATGCTTGAGTTAGGTCCATGCAGCCTGCTTGTGGTGTGGACTTTTTAAGGGACACTCTTTCTCCTACTAAGTAATAAAATAACGGAATGACAAAAATTAACTTTAGAGCAACACAGACACAAGTTTAAAGCTCTGCTAATAACTAGTATAATAACTAATAACTACTACTACTACATACTATCAAATACTTTTGGGATTCTCGAAAGGTAAACAAAAATATATTCTGGAAAAATGACATTGGTATGTTTCAGCTAGTTTTCTGTGTTGTCACTGGAACAGCTGTGGATAGAAGGTGCCGAGTAATGTTAAAACCTCTGATCTTGGTGCAGAAGAAACTAAATGAAACACTAATCTGTATTTTAATATGGAAATAAAACAATAAACGTGATGTGAGCAATGATTTTAAGGTGTTATTTTGATGCTCTAAAGAGCCTGCTGACACCCTGGTAGGAACTTTGAAGATTGAAGTCTAAACACCTCAAAACTAAAGACTAACTTTTTTTTTTTTACCATCACTACCTGTTAGTTCTATTGAACACAATTACATATGAAGCATTTATCTGCAGTATAAGATCAAACTGATATCATCGAATCCAACTATGTCACACAATGTTTGTCTAAAAAAACTCCACTGTTGTCCTCACCTAAAGGACACAAAAAGTTCACCTATGGCCCAAACAGCTACTCTTAAAGCCATACATTCAGGGCCCCTGGCCAAACCCAGGCCATCCCCACTTACCTTGTCACTGGACGCTCTCATGGTGCTACAGAGTGAGTGCCCTCAGACCAAACCAGATCCTACACAGGCGAGGGCAGAAACTACCTGATTTAGCTTTCCCTGAGCAGGTCTCCTCACAGCATTATCACTCTGATGGCTCCCCCTGACCTCTCTGTCTCTGCAGGATCCCTCAGGTTCCCAGGCACTGATGTGGTCCTCTGTCTTTTTTGCTCTTCTTGGCCACTTTCTCTGCTTCTCAACAGGGTGAGAAATACCTGAGTCACTATCCAGCATCAGAACAGAAAGACCAAGACAGAGGAAGGGAAGATGCATGGACTTGTGTTCATATCAAGATAGTTCTAACCTTTAAACCCATTTTATTATTTTCATGCTGATGCCAACAGCGGCAGAGGTAACCAGAAACTACAAACCTCTCAGTGTATTTAATAACAGAATTTTTGTTATAGTGTGAATCCACATCGAAAATAAAATACTTCAGTGAGTCAAAAGCTCATATCTCAGTATTTTCACAAATCAAATCACCTCAACACAACAAAGCTAATTTATTACATGACACCTGTTAAGAGCTTTAGCTCAAATTGATCCTAAATTAGTTTCTGCTGCTCGGCCCATTTTTTACACTTTCAATAGATTTAACATTATATATTCAAGAAACAGATCTTTGGAAACATCTTATTACTAAACCTTCTTTTGTGGTTAAAAAAAGTCTTAACCTTTTTTAAGCTTTGGTATTAATCCAATCACTGAATCACTTAAGCTAAAAAATGGAAAACACTAAATTAAACTAAAATGAAGTGGAACTGTACTTTGAAACAGGTTTGAGTTTATTCTGGTGAATGTGAAAATCTGCAAATAAACTTTCAGTTACATGAATTTTCCTGTTTGCATCTCTACCGACATTTGAATTTCTGAGTTCCAGACATTGTGCACTGCAAAAGCTTTTATATTGGAATTACACAAATTGTGAGACTTCACATGCACGTATAAGCAGTTTAAAAACATTAGCCCTGAAACAGAGTGACCTTTGACTCCACGTTGAAAGTGGTCAGATATGACACGCTTGTACAACATTCCAGTTGGTCGGTAGAAGAAAAAAACTCCTGACCAACCAGACGGGGATGGGAACAAAAAGCTAAAAGGTTTCGTGCTGTTTGTTCCCAAAACTTTATTCCCATGTACATATTTCCAAAATCTCCCCACTTGCAAACTTAAAATGTTATGACATGTAAAACAGTTTGACCTCGACTGATCTGAATTCTGCTGATGCAGAACTATCACTTCTCCTTTTCCCTCTCATCTTTCTTCTTCTTTTTCTTCTTCTTTCGGCCATCTGGGGAACGGGAATCCCTGCAAAGACCGACAAAGCTAAAATGATTATCAAATTCGATATTTTGAACAGTAACTTGTCATAAAACATTAGTCTTTCCTAACCTTTCCCTCTTCTTTTTCTTCTTCTTGCTTTCTCTGTCTTGACTTCGTTCTCTGCTGCGATGGCGTCTGCTGCTGGAGTGGCGAGACTCTGAAGACGCTGACCTCCTTTCATCCAATCGACGTCTGTCAGACAAATAGCAGTAATTAAAAAAAACAAATGATCTTCGATTAGGAAACAAATAATCAGGAGATCAGAGGTTACAGTGTTTATTGTACCTGTGGGACAGGTGTTTAGATCTCTTAGACTCCTCCTCGTCCTCCTCTTCCTGTCGCCACTCTCTGGCGAGCTCCCCTGAATGAACGTTTATCACCTCTCTGATCACCTGCAGGATGATCACAGCAATGTCATATTTTCCATCCATCCATCCATCCATCCCCGCTTATCCGAGGTCGGGTCGCGGGGGCAGCAGCCTAAGCAGGGAAGCCCAGACCTCCCTCTCCCCGGCCACCTCC
>JAUYWH010000008.1:1374477-1386452 GCA_034779795.1 Ctenopoma multispine
CCGTCCTCGGCCACCACCCATTTCTCTGCGCACCCGACCCCTATGGCCCCTCTTGCAGGTGGTGGGCCCACAAGAGGTCATATTTACCTACTTTCTTAATGTTTATTACAATAGAAATTAGGTGTAATCTGGAGCCATGTGTTCAGCCAGCTTAAGATTTTACAGTTACGCTAACAATTTATTTGAGGCATCAAAAAAGCTTTTACCCAAACTTTTCTGATTCATCACGTATCACCTTCAAAACTCATGAAATGCAGTGAAACACAGATCAATAAAAAGTCTGCCAGACTGGTACATTGATAGTAACAGTAACAACTGGTAAAATGACTGTGGTGGTTCTCCAAAGGGAGAAATGTGAGTCAGATTCCTCCTAAGACAGATCAGTGGAGCGATTTACACTGACAGACAGGGAGTTAGGGGAAACATAGTCCTGTGGATCGCTCATACCTCAGTGTATGACTTCTTGGTGATGTGAACGTTCTTGGCTCGATAGGACTGACGACGCCTCTTGTAGTCCCTCATCTCTGCCATCAGCTCCAGGTGAGTCTTTGGTTCATTTTGATTTTCATCTGTACACAAAAACACAAACACATATCTTACACGAGGCCTCTGAGAGAGGGAGAAACCTTTATTCCTTCAAATAATAACGGTATTTTATTGTACTGTGTCATGTTTGTTCAGGACATGTCAGCATGTGATTTTAAAGTCTTACTCTTCTGGAGTTTGGAAACCAAATCTACGTAGAGATCTTCGTTGCTGGAGGAGGCAGCTTGCTTCTCTTGGCTGAAGACGCCAACCACATGATCGTACAGAGCCAATCGATCAGCGACAGTGAGGTCACACACGGCTCGCTTGTGGTTCTGAGGCACGTCAACAGGTTGACCCGAGTACTGACCTGATGAAGGACCACAGAGACTTTCAACACTGGAAAATGACTGAAGGAGACAAAAACGTCAGCCTCACACACAGGTTATTCAAAACACCAACTCATCAGAGAATGAATCAATATGATCCAACTTGGCACTGCTCCTCATCAGCTCCACAGGTGCACACAGCAAACAGTGTCATTTTTAATCTGTGTGGCAAAGCTACGGCCAAATATACACCAAACTGGAGTCTGACATGATTTTTTTTTAACCAATACAAAAAAACCCATCAAGATGTTTTACTTATTTTGACATAAATAAATTGGTCAAAGTTATATTACTATTTGAATTTGACACAACCCAAACTGGATGTTACCAACTCAACACATGAAAGACAAATATAGCTGAAACAAAAATAATGAAAAGAAAGTGTAATCGTGTTTTTATGCAGTGTAAATTAAAAATATACTTATCACAAAAGAACCGCATAAAGATGCTCAACGTGTTTCCCAGACCTTCATTTGTTTGTAAGTTAACATCCCTGTGGTCAGTTTCTTTTAGCTAATGTAAACTGTATGAAATATTGACAGTTTCCTTTTTTTGGTCTGATTCCTTTGTTTTTAATACAGAAATAATGAGGGAAATCAGTAAGTGAACATGCCACTCAGCTGTAATTATTTTAGTAGTGGAGAGGAAGTGAAAATAGCATTTTTGTACACTCAGCAAATTTTTCTTTTCTTTATAAAATGGTACAAATATTTTTATCCACATTATTAAGTGACAAGTCTGAATGTATGAGAGGATTTTCCCTAACACGTAAAGGGAAAAGTGTGGGTGAGTGTGTTAGGAAGACCCCAGCACTTGGTGTGAAAGGATATTACATTAAAGGATACTGCACGTAATCAGGCAAGCCTGAACCAGAGCAGCAGAACTTTCTGGAGCCCAGCTCCACTCTAATACTCACCCCTGTCACTGCAAACAGAACACACAACACACAAATTACACACACATCTGCAGAAATATGATGTTAAAGATGACAATCCCAGTTAAGAAAAAGCATCTCTACAGCTACAGAATTTTTTTTATTATTATTTAAATATGGAAATAATTGAGGCAGATGTGTGTTGAGAGAGTTGACGAGTGGACCACATGATAACCCTCTAGTGACATCTAGTGGTTTGTTTTGGATTTCAAATCTAACTGTGCTTCTAATTAAACACTATCACGTCTGACCAGGTCACATCAAAAAATATAAGTGTGCAGCAAACTACTACAAAATGAGCTAATACCTTGCCAGAAGACTCCTTCCATCTTCATCAGTGGTGCTGCAGACCTTGCTTGCATGATCACCTGGTGCTGCATAGATTTATCTGCATGAAGGAAATATGATCACAACTGAAAAACATGTTTTCCTGGCAGAGCTTATTGAGTCAGAAACAAATATTTAATTAGTGTCTTTAAATGCATGTAACATGAAGTTTTCAATTACAAAACGTAAATTGATAAAACATTTTTTATTTTCATCTGGATTGTAGTGGTTGTATTTTTACTCACCCATTGTAAAGCTTCTGACACTGTTGTTCTTATAACACTCAGAAGGGTCGTACATCTCTGCCTGCAAAAGAGTTGTAAAGTTTTACTGTTCAGTTCGTTTTCAGACACACCCTGGAACCCTGATCTTATCTAGACATCACTTAGATGAACCACATGTGTGAACACAAATATCTAAAGCAGTTAGTCAGGACATTACATGGACTTTACCCAGTCAGCTTAAGTACAAAGTCTGTGTAATGCCTGACTGAGCCCATGTGTGAATAGAGTACGAAACTGTCTAAAGGATTTACAGCAAAAAGTGGGAATGATGACAACACTTGTTAATGAGACTGATGCCGCTTTGATGTGCTGTAAACAAAACAGTCGTTTCTACAGTGTCCATTTTGTGTCACGTGGTGCCTCATGCACACTCTACCCCAGATCTTGATTTGTTTGGCCAAGTGACAGTGCATCAGACATGGAAAATCTCTTGTTGTGCGCTACACGCATGCAATGCAACTCCAGACAATGTCCGACCTGATTCTCCAGACACTACCTGGACTACATGCCTTAAAGCTAAAGATATACTTTCTGTTTTGCCGACATGCACCCGTAGGATAGTGCAGCATCATGATTCACATATTTCCTTGCATACTTTATGTGTCTCTGGAGGATTTCATCTTTTACCCATGAGGGGCCAGACTAAAGTAAACAGATCGAATGGCTACAGAAAAAAGCTTTAAGACATGTAGTCCACAGCATCTTGCATATTTATAGCATACATTTCTGACACTTTGCACAAACACCGCACCACACTGGCAACGTATAGGTGCCGTGTTAAGCATCTGTGCAGATAACAGCAAGCATATGTCCAGCTTAACAGTGACAATACATCAACACTAGAGTTCATAGTGTTTACAGCAGTCTGTTGCATAATGAAGAAAAATCTTCTAAAACCCACTATCAGTAAACACCTGACAGGCCTTACTCTGGGACAAAGCTAACTGTCTTCCCAATAGACTTCAGCTGTGATACCATAAGTTACCTGCTCCTCAGCTGAGTAACCCAACTTTGTAAGGCTGCAGGAGGCTTGGTGTTTCTCCATACTCCGGACTGGGACTCTGTGGTTGGGGTCATACGGACACTGCGCCATTTCTTCCTGAGAAAACACCAAAACATAACATGAACAACAGAATAAATGATGAACTGACCATTTTAACTTTTACTTTTAAATTACACACACTTGCACATTCTTTTTTATTTCTGACCTTCAGAAATCTGAATCTAAGAGTACAGTGGCTTGTCAGCAGTAGCTAGTCAGATAACAAGATTAAACATTTATTGGCTTATACATAGCGTTTGAATAACTGTTTATCTGTTAAACAGACAATAGAAACACGGAACAGCACAAATAAAGACATAATAATATAAGTTAAATGTGAGGTATTCACGTTAAGCATCAGTGAAAAGCAACGTTTTTGTGTAATTTGAAGTTAATTCTTAGTTAGCTAAACTAAAGTGAAAATGTATAATAGTCGTGACCGAAGACGGTAAGTTTAAACGTAAAGTAAAACGCTAACTTCTACACTAACAGTTATCGAGCCAGCTTCATAAACAGTAAGCTAGCTCGCTAACTGTTAGCCAGCTAACGCCAACGTTAAATGTTACCTGGTTATTCTTGTAGTCCACCGACCATCCAAGCGTTTCAAATATGTCATTTAGTTGTTTTTTACACTTTTCGGTGAACTCTGTCAGTTCCTGCAGACGGTCCAGTCGATCACGAACAGTCTGTGTTTGCAACAACTCCGACATTTTTGGGTTTCAAATCTTAATTTATCCCTAAATCATTGGTGTTTTGTTTTCACTGCACTCACCGCCGCCATATTTAGTTAGCGCAATGACGTATGCTGTGTCGTTGGCGGGAGGACGGCTTCAATGCATGCTGGGAGTTGAAGTCGCATTGTAATACAAGTAGAGTACCACTTTTCAACGCACCACAGTAGAGTAAATTACATAAAAACTCAAATGGAAAACAGTAGAGGGTATTCATAGAAATGTCTTTTAAATGTATTTATTTTTATGTAATTATATTTAAAAATAAAGATTCTAATTTTTCTTAAATATAACTAATTTGAAATACAACTATATTGTTGATCATTTTTATTGCTGGATATTATTAATTGATGATGTTGTAATATCAAATCACTAATTGCGATAATTATTTAAAAACTTAAACATAATAACAGTATATAGCGTATTATGTATGTATTACTCTTTGTTTCTATATGCTGGAAAAAAGAGTTGCCAAAGGTTTTCATTGTTCCTGCAACAGTGACAATAAAGGTCTATAGCTTATTTTACATTTTATTTAAAGAAAGCCATTAGCTAAGCAGATCTTTTTTTTTTATTTCCATTTATATTGACTATTGCTTTAATAAAAAAAAGACAAACAGCATGTCAAATAAAAAACTATTCTAAAAAATAAAATACAGTTATCACAGTTAATATCTCAGTTTAGAGATATAATTTATAATAAAAGTCACTCAGGGTTCATGTGGGGTTACAGTTGGTGTTCTTGCAGTAACTCAGGATCCAGCAGATCATCTGTATAAACATCCTCTGTTCTGAGAAAAGAGTAAAAGCATCAGTTCACATTTACATACATGATACCACTGGTGCGGATTGTACTGTACCTCTATGTCAAACAATAAAGTGTAGAATTAACAACATGCAGTATTGTCAAGATTAGAACAATCATTCCTGCAGTCCTTACATAACTTCTACGGTGTCTTCAACAGCAACCTCCTCCACCAGCTCGACTCCAACAACTAGATTCCTCCTCACTACAATAAGAAAAGTAGGTAGGAAAGTAGGAAAATAATGATTAATGTAAAATATTTGCCTCTGGACATTGTCTTGCCCAATACAGAGAGATCCTGATGGAGGTGAAAACTCACCTCCATAGTAGATGCATGGAGACCCAGGCCAGCAGTGACCCACACACTCTGGTTCCCTCTGCCCATAGATACATACACATGACTGAGTCTGCCTCTGTGGGCCGTCCCAGTAACAACCACAGTTGAAATGCTGTGATAAATCTCCCTGATCAGCATTAATCATTGCTGCTGACTGCTGAGAGGAAAGAACACCAGGTCTTCTCCCAGCCAGGCTAGAGCTGTTGGGGTTCCCTGAGTGGGCCGGGTGTTCAGAGGTCTGCTGGGAGTCAACAACCAGATGGATAACGTCATCACAACCTGCAGGAGAGATACTGTACATGTGAGGTAACATGGCCGTTCAGTGGCTTAGGACAGCCTGGACTCATTGTGCATTTTTTTTGCATTATCTCATTTTTATTTTAGTAAATTCAGCAGCAGTTTTTCATAACAAGTTGAATTATTCACTCTGTACACACTCATCAGCAAATCAAATGTCCCTGACTGGTTAATGTTGGGGTTGGCTGTGAGTCGCACGTCACTGCTGAATCATATGTCTGAGCCATCTGCTTCCCTTACCTGCTGATAACACCTGCTAGGTTTGGGTAGTCTGCATATAGTGGCACCACACACACACACACACACACACACACACACAACATGCGTGCAGAAAGAGCAGGTAGTGCAAACAACAACATGGATTTTAAGACTATCAGTCTATGTGTAATCTGCGACATACGTTGGTAACACAAATGCACAGATTTCTGTACAGCAGACTAGTTTTGTATTATAGTATAGTATAGTATTATGTGAATTATATAGAGTTATTATATAGTATATATATATATTAGTGTGTTGATGTGTTGTATCCTGTGATTTGCTGCTTTATTACAGTTTTTCTACTATTTTTATTTTCTGTTACTAGTTTACCTCAACTTATATTGTTTGGATCTTACATTATTTGCCAACTGTCCCTGGTCTATCAGTCGTTAGTGATCTTGGTTGTTCAGTTTCTGCTGCTACAGTATTTTACTTTAACAACATATGAATCAATAAAATTGTGTGTGTTCTCGTCTTATCTTAAACCTACCTGTAGCGTAGCAGCAAACAGCAGGATTTTCTCCTGCCTCCTCCTCCTCCTCCTGGTGGCTCAGCATGCCTGAAGTCAAACTCCCTGAATGTTGAGAAAGGAGACACGGAGGAGCTCTGGGTGACCAGACCCAACAGTCAGGATTCAGACGGTACATGATTCCAGGATGAGTTTGATCTGTAGTTCCCTCCACGAGTGACTACGATCGAGTGTCTCCCTCTTTTCTTCCTTATTTCGCCTCAGAGTGGGTTCCTGGATCCAGCAGGTGGGACTGTATGTCCCTTTAGAGAACAAGCTGATTGGGCAGCTTGTCTCAGCGAATGACGTCAGGTCTTCCATTAAAGGATCATACCAATGTTTCAAAATTCTCCTCATTATTTTTTTTCATTTAAATAAAAAATTCTTAGTGTAAAAATACAAAACATCTATTTGACTTTACCCCTGTCTTGTTTTCAGACCAAGCTGGGATCATCTATGAACTCAGACCATCAGATACTCAGATCCTTTACTAAGTACTAAATAACACACTGTAAAAGTACTGCATTACAGTGTTACAGAAGTGAAAGAAAATAGGAAACTGAAACTGAAAACTAACATTCTCAGTAGTCAAAAATGTTACTAAGCACTAATAAATTAGTCATTTCACCTGAGAACAAATTATAATCCTGTCCTGATCATTAAAAACTCCCTCCATCATACAGTACCTGACATGATGTCTTCATGTTTGTTTGCAGTTGTTTTTTTTAACATGTAACCAAACACATACTGCTGTGCACAGTTCAACTGAATCTTTTTCCCAGTAGCATTGTGGAATGTCAGACTTCCGGTTTACTGCAAGGTTTTGTTGTGTTTTGTGGAAAAGCCTCGTGCTAAATGAGTAGCAGTAACAAGAGAGATGTATGACATTGTTCACTTTGTATACTTCAAATACTGATTTGTGTATTTTCCACATAAATAAATATTTTTTTATACTTCCTAAACTATGTTTATTGTGTTTAATAGCGTTGAAGCCACTGCTTTAATGTGATTGGTCGATCAAAGGTCATGTGGTCACTCGCAGCCAATCAGAGTGTAGCGTGGCGTAACGCTGAGGAAACGGGACATTTAACAACCGTCCAAAGGTTCGTGTGTTTCCACCTGAGTCCCACCTGTGTCTGAACACTTGATCCCGACATAAGTCACATTTAGAAGACTCTGGCTACTTAACAGCACTCATTAAAGCCTGTTTGTGGCGTTTTCAGTGCGTTTGTTCGCCGACACGCCCTCTGAGTTGCAGCAGGAAGAAGCGGATCGAGAAATGGCTTATCCAGGATACGGTGCAGGCTACGGCGGAGCCCCCGGGGGGGTCCAGGTAGGAAACGTTAATGTTTGGACCGGCCTGTGAGGAAATGTGCGTCATAAAGGCTGTAGACGTGTCCGTCTCTGCAGACTGAGCCCGGATCAACTTCTTTTCTGTTGAAATGTCTCTGTCCGTGGGTCAAACTACAAACTACTTCGGAGTACTTGAACCTTATATATTTATGAATATTTGATACTTTGCAGATTCAGATTAATTGAAGCACAAGAAAAGTTTAATTGACAAGTAAACTGTTGTACTGTGTGATATTGATGTATTATTATAGTATAAGAGAAAATATGTCCTCTGTAACTGATGAACTTTTGGTACTTTAAGTACATTTTTATATTAATACTTTCTCTCTTTCACTTCCATTTAAGTATTTCTCCATTGCCATATTGTTGCTTCTACCTAAGTAAAAGTTCTGATCACTTCTTCCACATCTGGGCTGCTCAAGTGTTCAGATCTTTGTATTAGTACAATGTATAAATAACCAGATATAAATAAGAGTCCTCCTAATGTGACGTTAACATGGACATTAAAGTGGTCTGATTTATACAGATCAGATGGAAATCTGCAGACGTTACAGTCGGTCTGTTGCAAACCCACAGAAGGAAAGTACTCATTTCATAGGCCATTAGTGAGACGACTGAATCTACACGGGACCAGATGGAGACTGTGGAATTTGTCCCCCATCCTTTTCACAGGCCATTAAAAGATCACTTATCTTTCAACGCCCAGCGTGAATCACAGAAAGAAAAGCCTGTCTCAGGTCTCAGTGTTCACATGGACACCTGCTTGTTGTCTTAAGACACATCTGGAGCTGGAAGCAGGTTGTAAAAAGCTCAATATTACCCTGTGAATGAGAGCAGAGTAGAATATAAAATAGCATTCGTTTGAAATACACAAACCAAAGAAGAACTGACTTAACTTTCACAGTTAAATAAATGTTATGTTATGTGAAGCTTTCTGTGTTTGTACAGGAAAAGGAGTGGTTCCACACACACACACACACACACACACACTCGATCCTTTCACGTCCTTTCTGTGGTCAATAAAAACAGACACATTTAGTCAGCAGCAGAGACTATGTGAAGCATGCAGACAGCTGGCAGAGATTATGCAGGAATGAGCTTTGTGTGGGATAAATGCTGCACAGCAACAGCCTGACACACACAGATCATTAGACCTTTATCAGGTGGTGACATGATGAGATTTGCTCTTTTTGTCACTGAGGCAGATCTTCACATGTCTGTGTGGTTTAAACTCTGGAGGTTTACTTAACTTCCTTCTCCAAAGCTGTTAAAACCACCAAACCTGACATCATGAAGTATTAAACTCCACAGCTCCACACTGGATAAGTCAAAACAACAGTGACAACTGATGTGATCATTGGCGGATGTTCGTGTTTCTTTAAGCAGTAATGAATAATATTAATAAACCTCTCTCTGTGTCTCTGCAGCAGGATCCTCTGTATGGATATTTTTCAGCTGTAGCTGGACAGGTAACACACCTGCACAAACATTAACCAGACTGTTCTCCTTGATTTTATGTGTCTGATGAACCTTTTGTTTTCTTCCTCCACTCGTGACAGGACGGACAGATCTCCTCAGACGAGCTGCAGCGCTGCCTCACGCAGTCCGGCATCTCCGGCTCGTACCAGCGTAAGAACAACAGACTGTTCTGTCACATCCACATACTCTGCACATATCCACACTGAGGCTTAGAGCAAATTCAGTCTCTCTGCTCACAGTCTGTTTTTCCGTTTGCAGCCTTCAGCCTGGACACCTGCAGGCTGATGATCAACATGCTGGATGTATCCTTCAGCTTCCCTGCACACAGACAGTTTTAACAGAAGAACAAACGAGATAGATTAAGTCTTCGTGTTACTGTCAAATAATGGTGATGGAGAGAAAACGTCTGTGGTTTCACTTCCTTTATGTTCACAACACTTTCTTTTAATTCCACTGGTCTGTGGTTATGTTTCTGTCAGCCATGAATCTGCCCAAAGCAGACCACAGAAACATTTTCTCATGAGCTACAAAGCAAAAGTTTACTCCACAAACACTGACTGATCATCTTCTTTGTAATTATTGTGGAGTTTACTTTCACTCTTCTAGTCCCCATGTGTGTGTTTGAGTGAAGTGCTCTGTGAAGGAAACAGTAGCTGTAGAAGCATTTGATGGATCCTTGACTGACCGCTGTGTCAGAGGGACATGTCCGGCACCATGGGCTTTCAGGAGTTCAAGGAGCTGTGGCAGGCTCTGAACGGCTGGAAAGGCACCTTCATGTCCTTCGATCGGGACCAGAGCGGGGCTGTAGACGGCACTGAGCTGCAGCAGGCCATCTCCACCATGGGTACAGCAAACTAACACCACCTGTTACACATACAGTTACCTTAGTACTTTACATATTCACTCGTAGCTTCATTTAAGTCTCTCTGTATTTGATGATAACATTATTTGTTTGACCGTGTGTGTGTTTTTTCCTCTGCAGGTTACAATCTGAGCCCTCAGGCCATGAACTGCATCATGAAGCGTTACAGCGTAAGCGGCAGGATCCCCTTTGATGACTTTGTGAGCTGCTGTGTAAGACTCCGCGCTCTGACTGGTGAGTGGGCCGAGGAATGAATGAAATCTCACATTTACCTTGTTCATTGAGATGTGTGTTTTATTCGTCTTCTGAATTAAACACTTGCTTTACATATGTTTCAGATGTGACCAAACACTGAAGCAGAGACACTGAGAGGCTCATGCTGTCCTCATTAAGGCTGTTCTAATGTGTTTTTCAGATCAGTTCCGAAGGAGGGACACGAGCCAAACTGGCAACGCCTCATTTCAATATGACGACGTAAGTTTCCTCAGATTTTCTACATCTTGGCTTCTCAGCAGCTCCACTGAAAAGCACCATGCAGGAATTTAGTGGAATCACCAAACCTTTCACAGTAACTCAGAGAAAATGTCTACGTTTAAGTTAATTCAGTTTTTATTTTCGGACCACTTCAGAAATCAAACCAGAGACAGAACAGAAAATCTTTTTGATAACCACTTCAGCAGTGTTATAGTTTGTCTAATACGTCAGGAAATAACTGCTGGATGATTGATGATTGTTCTTTCTCTCTCTGTAGTTCATCCAGGTCACCATGAGCATATGAAGAGGAGAACAGAAGAGACTAGCAAACCATTTTAAACCGTCTCTTAATAACATCATGTATTTTTTTTAAGCTAATGTTTTTTTTTTTACTTCTGTTGTATTAACATAGTTAAATGAAACTGACACATTCCATTTCACCGGGAACATGTATAGAAGATGGTGTCTCAGACATTTATAACTTTTTACTGCTCACAGAACTCATCACTTCATCATGTATCATATATAAGTTAATAAACGTGATGAACAAACATTTGTCTCTTTAACATTTTATTTTAAGCATCACAGTTTGGTCTCCTGCTTCTAACACCCTTCATCATCTTTGAGGACAAAACGTTCACTCACACACTAACAGGTGCCACGATGAAGAGAGAATCAGTGTTATTCAGTGAAATGTCTCCACTGCTGACATAACTCATACAGTGTATAAGTGAGTTTATCGAACAGATACTGTTAATTGGCACAATCACCTTCATCCGCTTTAAGCTACGAAGGAAGCAGAGGTGCAGATACAGAGAACAATGTGTGAGCAGACTTTCACTTCCTATCTGTGCTCAAACATTAATGTCTGCACGTGATGAAAGCATCGGCTTCAGACGTGTGCTAAAACGGAGCCTGTATCGTGTTTAACTTTTAACTGACTAAGTTCTGGGGTAAAAAAAATCAATCTAAGTGTTCAGCAGACGTTCAGTTCTTATTAAAAAGTAAACAGGCAGAGAGGCAAATATCAAAGCGTAAAAGGTTCATTGCTACAGCCTGGTGGCTGAGAGGGTAAAAGCATCAGAAGGGAATGCAGAAGGTTCAAATCCCTGTGACTGCCCGCTGCTCCCCCCCGGGGGTGATGAAATGACAAAAAAAGGCTGATTAGTTGATGCAGGTACAACATCTCAAGGCACTTTACATAGCAAGGTTTAGGAGCTTGTAAAATATAAGTGTGTATATACAGAACTTTGTATAAAACCCAACAGTCCCACGTGAGCAGCACTAGGAGACAGTGGAGAGAAAAACTCCCTGTAACGGAAGAAACCTCCAGCAGAACCAGGCTCATGGTGGGCGGCCATCTGCCT
>JAUYWH010000008.1:1386552-1403798 GCA_034779795.1 Ctenopoma multispine
ACACACACACACACACAGACACACACAGACACACACAGACACACACACACACACACACACACAGACACACACACACAGACACAGACAGACACACACACACACACACACACAGACACACACACACAGACACAGACAGACACACACAGACACACACACACACACAGACACACACACACACACACACAGACACACATAGACACACACACTGCACAGACTCAGAATCTGACAGGAATATTAAGATTTAGATCATAAATAATTTACTGTACTTCAAATATCTTATTTCTTACACGGGATCTGTTCAGCTTAAACAGAAGAATCACATACGATTTAACATGTTTGAAGATTTAAATTGGTTAATTATTTAATTAACTTTGCTTTTTTGTTTGTAGACTGTTTGGTTTTACACGTCCTCTTACACATGGCTGTATTTGAATCTTCTCTACACCTCAAAGCTGCTTTTATCACATCAGTTACACCAAATATGTCTTTAGACTTTACACCTCTTTAAAGTCAAATTAAATTAAATGTTCAAACTTGCATAAAATGGAAATTTGTCTTTGACAGTGGCATAAAAACATAAAAACACAACACAGACAAAATAAATACATATCAGTAAGAAAGTAAAGTAAGTAAAGATAAGTGGTAATGGAATAAAATACATATTGTGTCTTTAAGAAACTAGCTGAAAAATTAAATTAAAAATTATTATCTGGGCAGATCTTTGTTAAGAATGAGGTCTCAATATTCTTTTTAAAACATGAGATCTTACAAAAATATTTGTTCATCACAAAATTACTTTTACTTGTCATGACAAACCTGTTCATCCACAATTACTCCAAATGTCCTCAGTCAGGTTTTTTTGTCCTCTGTTAAAGCAGCTTTGCCTCAGACGTGATCGGGGAGATGGTTTTTGTTTGGCGCGCAGCTCATGGCAACACGTTTCCTGTCATTCAGGTGGTATTTATATGAATAAATAACTTAAAGGGAGTGGTTTGAATTAGCAATGTGCCAAATTTGCCACAAAATGAATTCGACTGAATTCTCGTCTGAGAAAGTGAACTGAAAGTTACTGTCTTCTAAAAGTAGGGATTAACCTGCAGCTCATGTGTTTACACACATAACCTGTAATGAACTTGTTTTACAGTTTATTTAATATCACTTCCTGTTCATGTGATAATATCTGAAATCCACTCTGCTCCATTGTCCAGACTGCTGAAGCTTTACATTGGTTTGTTTTTTTTTAGGACTGTGTCCTTTTACATGAAGCTATTCCTTAATAAATGTAAAACCTGATCACATTTAGTCGTTTAATCTCAAACACACAACTCGTTGTTTCTTTACTTTCCAATTGTTTGTGGGTCACCTTCAGATTCCAGTGTCAGGATTCTCAGAGTAAATCATGAATGATGTATGACAAACACCGTGAGATGTTTGTTCCACTGTTCTCAAACGTTCTGATTAAGTCAAATCAAATGGGTACAGAGTGAAAGCGAAAGAGAAATACTAAGAATGCCAGTGTCACATGACAGATGCCAGCGGGGAGGGAATATTTGTTTCAAACCATCAGGCGAGTTTACAGGAAACCAACAGTGTTCAACTTTATCAGAAACAAAACGTGATTTGATTAAAGGAATCGAATGATGAAACTGCAGTTTTCAGAGATTCATAATTAATGGATCATTTTCCCAAAATAAAAAAAAACTAATCTTTATCAATAAGTGAACTGGAAATTTGATTTTTATTCAATGTAGTTTATTCATATAACACCAAGTCACAACAAGGGTCACTTCAGTGTGAAGTTTAAACAATGAACTGACTTGTTGGTCAGACAGGTTAATGACGGGACATTTTGTGAACCACATATCTGGATCAGCCAGTTTCTATATCACAGCAAACACAAAGACTGACGAAGGTACTGAGGTATCACTTCTGTGATTTATATAATGGACCACTGAAAAAAAGGGACGATGCACTGAGCCACAACTCACCATGAAGCCAGCTGGTGATTTGTGGTTTCAGCTGGTGATTCGTCATAGGTTCATCCAGAGACTCGGTCTCACAGTGTTTTCATTTTCATTTGATAAACTGTTTACGTGTAAGTGGGCACAAGCTCACAAACTTCTGCTTTCTGCTTCTTCTATGTGCTCATGACCAGATCGTCGATGTTGAAAGTCTTTGATCGATCCAACCACCCCGTCCTCCTCCCTATTCAGACTTTTGCCTTTAAAAACTGCCTCTTTGTTCATTGGCTCATGATGTGAGGATGCTGAGTTTATTTATGATTGAGTCCTTATTACTATGAAGGCATTTTGCTCTCAGGTCTCTCGGATACTCGGCGGATAGAAACAGACCACAGTACCAGCACCTGCAGCATGTGCACACGTCACTATGATATATATATATATATATATATATATATATAGATTCACAAATTTTAAGAAACACAATATTTTAATCAATCACAACTTTATTGTCCCCAAAGGAAAACAGTAACAAAACACAGAAAGCAACCCCGGTGTCAACATAAGTAACAGAGAAACACTCACACTTCTAATAAAACAATTGTGATATTTCATGTCTTTATCACTATGTCTCATTAAACACACAGAGCGATGGTGGAAAAAGTGTTTTAATATCAGGTTGAACCATCTTTGGCAGCAATAACCTCGAGCAGGCGCTTTTTGTAGAACGTTCACAAGCAATTTTGGACCATTCTTCTATTGGACCGCTTCAGCTCAGACATATTCTTAGCACGTATGGATTTGATGGCTCTCTTGAGATCATGCCACAGTACCTCTATTGGATTGAGGTCTGGGCTCCTACTGGGCCACTCCACGAGGCTGATTTTGTGCCTCCGAAGCCATTCTGTAGTAGATTTACTGCGATGTTTAGGGTCATTATCCTGCTGCACCACCCAGCTTCCTCTGAGCTTTAGCTTGTGGGCAGCCGCCCTGAGATGATCCTTTAAGATACTCTGATAAACTTGTGAATTTATTTCCCCCTGTACAACAGCAAGTGGTCCAGGCCCAGAGGCAGCAAAGCAGCCCCAAATCATGACGCTCCCTCCACCGTTCTTCACTGTTGGGATGATGTTTGGATGTTGGAACGCGGTTCCCTTTTTACGCCATAACAGGTCCACCATCGTTTCATCTGTCCACAGGACATTTTCTCAGTAGCGTTGTGCAGTGTCAAGGTGCTTTTTTGCAAACCTTAGACGCGCTGCAATGTTTTCTTTAGAGAGCAATGGCTTCCTTGGTCTCCTGCCATGGAGACCGTGCCTGTTCAGTGTTTTGCGTATGGTTGACTCATGAACAGAGATGTTGACCAGCTCCAGTGAATCCTTCAAGACTTTAGCCGTTACTCTTGGGTTCTTCGTCACCTCGCTGAGCATCCTGCGTCTTGCCCTTGGAGTGATCTTGGGTGGGAGATTAGCCACAGTCCCTGATCGTCTCCATTTATAGATCATTCGTCTGACCGTAGACCTATGAATATATAAAGTCTTTGAAATGACTTTGTAACCATTTCCAGCTACATGCACAGCGACAGCTCTCGATCGTAGGTCTTCTGAGAGCTCTTTTTTGTGAGGCATGGCTTACGTCAGCTGCTTGTGAGTAACACACCGTGGGAGTCTTTTATAAGTAATAAGGTCTGCACCACGCCTCCGTTTCATTGACTGCACTCGAGGTCTAGTGACACCTGACCCCAGCTGATATTAGAAGCCTAGCATTTCATTTACATGTTCCACCATTACTTTGCATGTTTAATGGGAGAGTGCAGTGAAGAAATGAAAGCTCACGACTGCTTGTGTTTTTATTTGCTTGGAAATATTATGTTTGTTGATATTTCTGACTTTAATGATGATCCGATCAGATTTAATGACCAATTTATGAAAAAAAAGCATGATAAAAAATGGTGTGGTTGTCATGCTTTATCCTTAACAACATAATATTTAAATTAATATTAGTACTGATCAGAGAAAAAACTTGCTTTGTCAGTGGGAGAGTAATTGGCAGTGATTTTCCGGGGTGACTAAATAATTTACAAACAGAAAAACACAATGGACAGACTTTCTCTTTGTCTTATTAACTTCCATACAATCACCACAGCTGAACAAGTCAACACTGTCCAGAAAAAAGTATGAAATGCTGTACTTTGACACTGAAATATACTTGCTTTCAGTTTCTTCTCCTTAGCTTTGCTGGTTTTTCACGTCACTTATCTATTTGGATAAAAGCAACTGTCAAAAGATGTAATGTAAATGTAAATATAATCCCATTTAAACATTCAAATGACAGAAAGCAAGAGAGAAACTGAAAGTTTGTTTGTACAGGTGATGGACAAGAGAAAGCTGGATATACAGAAAATGAGAAATGTTTGTCACTTTGTAGTGAAACGTGAAATGTGAAGTGAAATTATAGTGTTTCGTCCTCACGTTAGTGTCGTGTTGACCTGGTAATTAGGACTATTTGAATGTTTGACTTCTCATTCAGTATTTTCAGTTGCATATAGCCCTGGAAACCAAACATTAAACGAGCAGGTTTTCATTATGACTGGTGGACATTAGCAGCCCAGTGGTGGTGAACAGCTCAATGCTGGAATCGAATGTGACCCCAGCAGCTGCTCTTTCTCAGGAGCATGAAGCATCCTGCATGTTCCAGGTTTATACTGTAAATGTCAAACGTGGCCTCAGTGAACACTTTAAATCGTTTTAAACAAAAACTGAATCTTATCATCTTAGTGAAGTGAAAAGACTGGCACACAGGATGACGACAGGGTGAACAGCATGGTGAACGGACACTGGTAGGATTTTAAGATGGAGGACTAACGGGTTAACAGGTTACAGCTGGGGGGTGTAATCAGGGAGTGAGAGTGGAGACGGGGGCTTGACAGCAAAGACGCAAGTGAACAAAACCCAAAAAAGAACAAAGAACTTGACGAGACAAATGCAGGTGGAGAATATGAATAAAAACACGTTTCACAGATTCATGTTTACGTGGTTTATATTCACTGAACAAACATCTGTCACGTCCCACTGAATGGAAACGTTCTCCTCATGCCATCTTCTCCATCACGCTGCTGTCCTGTTGCCTTGCTCCTCTTTCGTAAGTTACTTTGGATAAAAGCATTGGACTGAATGTAAATGTAAATACGATCCTCGGTTACGTACTAAGATTATCCACACTTATTATCATCAGTGTCATGTGGTGACCTGTGTGATTAATGCCTGGATCATTTTGTTCTTTGTCAGTGCAGATTGAACATGTTTAATAGACCTGCAGCACAATCATGTCTCTGGTATGAAAGTGATTTTAGATGCAGATTAAAACACTTCAGTCATACTGCCCCAGTTTACAGGAAACCACTGAGTGATTCAACTCTAATATAAATGTTCCTGTTCCTGTTGTCATGACAAACCTGTTCATCCACCAACTTTGTTTTGAAGTCCAAGAACATAAATGCGAACTAAGAAAATAATAAAAACAAAGTCAGCTGGTATCAAGACATTGGTATTGATAAAGATTTACTCATGAGCACTGCTCTTGATGATGATGATGATGATGCCTGTTCTTTAAATGTCCTAAATTTGCCTGTAACAAAAGTCACCTAATACATCCACAAATATCAAACCTATTAAGGAACTACGAGAGGAAATATTAAATAAATTCACAGATGCACCTGTTCACCTGCCGGATGGTTTCGTAGGATAGAGTGTGAGTGGGCTGCTGGGTTTTTTGTTTATCACTCTCTTGATTTATTTATTCCCTTAAACTGATCACTATGGTTTGGTAAAAATTACAAATAGATCTTTGGTTTTGATTGAAAACCATAAAGTGAATATGGAATCTCAGTGTATTTCTACATTTGTGTGATGATGTGACCTGAATAAAAGGCCCAAAAAACACAGGGTCCAGCCAAAGTTCCAACAGAATAATACAGAGAGGAGATGCAGGAGTGGAGAGACAGGCTGAGGTCAAATCTAGAATATCAAAAAGCTCATAGTCTCTCAGAGGCTCAGGCAGGAGAGAAGTCAGGGCAGAAAGCAGGTTCAGATCCAAAGCAGGGTACAAGGTTGTAGGCAGTAACAGCTGGAGAGTTAACATTATGGAGTGTGGAGAGTGATACAATACAATAAATATAATAAGCATTTAACTGACTATTTAAAGGTGAAGGTGCTGTATTGTTTTACAGTGTGACCTCCTGTCTGCACTTAGTTGTACGTTGTCTTGTGTTGACTTATTCTGTGGAGCACCAGGGCTCAAGAGGAACGTTGTCTCTTTTCACTGTAGTCTGTGTATATTGTTAGAATGACAAATCCTACTCGACTTAAACTGACGGGGTGGAAGTTTCTAAAGAACGGGCCTGAGGTAGTGAGGATAAGGGTGAAGGATGAGACAGAAGAGAAGTCCTGTTAATACATTTGGTAAAACGTTTGCTAAGAAGCAGCCGGCATGCTGGTGTGGTCCTTGAATGTAGATCTTATTAAGTGAGGTTTTAAGTGAACAGTTTTCTACACAAATGTTTTTAAGCTGCTGCTGTTAAATTACAGGAGTAAATGTTAATTTGACTAATTATAACAGCTGCTTCTTTCAGACACAGTCAGAATGACAATCCTCAAGAGGGCGACACAAGACAACAGACACACTGGTAAAATTAACTGTCATTGTCTAGCGCTGGTGATAAAATTAGAATATCATGAAAAAGTTGATTTATTTTATTAATTCCATTCAAAAAGTGAAACTTGTCTATTTAATTCATTACACATGTTTATTATTTTTTTTTAATTTTGATGATTATAACCGACAACTAATGAAAATTTCAAATTCAGTATCTCAGAAAATTAGAATATTAATTAAGACCAAGGCAAAAAAAGGATTTTTAGAAATGTTGGCCAACTGAAAAGTACGAGCATGTACAGTACAGCACTGAATATTTAGTTAGGGTCCTTTGGCCTGGATTACTGCAGCAGTGCTGCGTGGCATGGAGTCGATCAGTCTGTGGCGCTGCTCAGTGTTATGAGAGCCCATGTTGCTCTGATAGTGACCTTCAGCTCTTCTGAATTGCTGAGTCTGGCGTATTGCATCTTCCTCTTCACAATACCCCACAGATTTTCTATGAGGTTAAGGTCAGGCGAGTTTGCTGGCCAATCAAGAACATGGTCCTTAGACCAGGTACTGGTAGCTTTGGCACTGTGTGCAGGTGCCAAGTCCTGTTGGAAAATGAAATCTGTATCTCCATAAAGTTGGTCAGCAGCAGGAAGCATGAAGTGCTCTAAAACCTCCAGGTAGATGACTGCGTTGACCTTGGACCTCAGAAAACACAATGGACCAACACCAGCAGATGACATGGCACCAAAAACCATCACTGACTGTGGAAACTTTACACTGGACCTCAAGCAACGTGGATTCTGTGCCTCTCCTCTCTTCCTCCAGACTCTGGGACCTTGATTTCATCAGAGAACATAACTTTGGACCACTCAGCTGCAGTCCAGTCCTTTTTGTCTTTAGCCCAGGCGAGAAGCCTCTGACGCTGTCTCTTGTTCAAGAGTGGCTTGACACAAGGAATGCGACGGCTGAAACCCGTGTCCTGTATGCGTCTGTGCGTGGTGGTTCTGACTCCAGCTGCAGTTCACTCTTTGTGAATCTCCCCCACACTTTTGAATGGGTTTTGATTCACAATCTCTCCAGGGTGCAGTTATCCCTATTGCTTGTACATTTTTTTCTACCACATCTTTTCCTTCCCTTCGCCTCACAGAGCTCTGTGAACAGCCAGCCTCTTTAGCAATGAGCGTTTGGGTCTTGCCGTCCTTGTGCAAGGTGTCAGTGGCCGTCTTTTGGACAACTATCAAGTTAGCAGTCTTCCCCATGATTGTGTGGCCTATAGAACTAGACTGAGACCATTTAAAGGCTTTTGCAGGTGTTTTGAGTTAATTAGCTGATTAGAGTGTGGCACCAGGTGTCTTCAATATTGAACCTACTCACAATATTCTAATTTTCTGAGATACTGAATTTGGGATTTTTATTAGTTGTCAGTTATAATCATCAAAATTAAAAGAAATAAACATTTGAAATATATCAGTCTGTGTGTAATGAATGAATGTAATAGACATGTTTCACTTTTTGAATGGAATTACTGAAATAAATCAACTTTTTCATGATATTCTAATTTTAAGATCAGCACCGTATTGTTAGACCATGAAGTTCATATTGTTTCAATGCATTTTTATGAGGTATTACAAACACTATTGTAATTTCTGTACTAAAACAAATATGGACAAGCAAGGTTTATTTTTCAGCATGTTTCAAATTCAAAGTGCTTTATATAAGTCATAAATGACATTACAAATGAAATAAGTCAGATAGATAATGTAAATGGGATAAATAAAGTTAAATAAAACAGGTCAACAATGGATTTAAAATCACCATACAGTTGTAGTGCAGAGCAAGATATGAGTACTAACGTTTAACTTTGGACAGAGCAGACGTTTCTCCTTCAGATATGTGGCACATAAAAACTGAATGCTGCATCTCTATCTTCTAGATTCCAGAGAGCCGAGACCATCTGAGCGGCTTAGGTGGTTCATAATGGTGCAGCAAATAAATATAAAGAAATAAATATATGTTAATATCTTATAAATATATAATAAATATCATTAATTCTTGATAAATATTCACTTTTTCCACATTTTTAGCTTTAGATATAGTTTATACTCTTCCCTGATTCATTCCTCACCATATAAAGTTATGGTACAACACGGCAGTGAGATCTCATTTTACCAAGACTAACATGCCACTGCTGAGTTAACAGAACATTAAAATGATCCTTCATTAAGAAATATCAAATGATTATGTCACATTTACAGCTATTTGTCCTCAGATCCTTATTCATAACAGGTAAAAGTATTAACCTAAAAAAATTAAAGAAGTTGTGCTACTGTATGCAGGAGACTTTTTAAACCTCTAACCTTTCTGTTTATAATCTACGGTAAAAGAGAACTTCTAGAATTTTTAAAATGTTACATCTCTGTGTGAAAGCACAGTGAAAGTCATAAATATGTTTTTTGTGATTCCCTCTGTGCCTTTTACTTGTCTTGTCACATGACTGGGTATGTGGCATTACTGGCGATACCACAGTGGTTATTACGGTAACGTGCGATCCGCATGTAGCCCTCCTCACCCCAGGACTCTCCATAACTGTCAGATCATGAAGAATAAGAGAAAAGTGTTGATCATCAGTCAAACAACATAGACAACATAGTTTCTTAGTCAACAGAAGGAATCATTAAGTCTCCAGAAAACAACAACAACCTGATGTCAGTCAGATAGATCAGTGGTTCTCAAACTTTTTACACCAGGTACCACCTCAAAAACTAGTCCCACCTTTATGACCAGAGGTGGGTAGGAACGAGTTACATTTACTCTGTTACATTTATTTAAGTAACTTTTTGAAATAAAGGAGTAGATTTAATGCACCATACGTTTTACTTTGACCTGAGTAGTTTTGACACTAGAATCGTTCTTCGTTTTTACCATTTATTCCACACATTAGTTTCACCAATCAGTCGTAGCAACAACGACCACATGATCCGTTTCACTGATTGAAGTTGGTTCCTGCTGATGTGCAAAAGGCAAACAGCTGTACAGCTGTGCGCAAATGCGCACAGTTCAGCTGTGAGCTCACTCTGGATTCAGAAATAAATGTCATTTACCATCACATCCTGATCAACCAACAGACTTCAGCGATCCCTGTGAATAAGACTCTTTCTGTCCATGTGACCTACGTACAAACAACCTGAGCGATTAAACGGGTGGAGACCGACCTGTGATTTGGGATTCTCTGCTCACGCGTCCCCAACAACTGGACATGGTTCTAATATATAGATATAGATAGATACCAGATTTCTGCTCTCACATCATGTGAGTAAAAACACTGTATAGTTAGTTTAAAGTAACTCTTGAAATTCAGGATGAGGTGTTGTGAATCTAATGCTGTTAATAATGTTCATGGAGATGTAAGTGGAAACAGTTAACCTGTAACCTTTGATGATTTTGTAGATTTATTTGAGCTGTAAGCGGCTGTATGACACATTCAGTAATTCATGCTCTCGATTCATCAACAAAGCAGACTTCAGGGACTAGATTTCAACGATGTCTGTGAAAAAGGATGTTTCTGTCCATGTGACCGTGCATAAAAACAGCCTGAGAGATCGAGACGCGGTGTTGTGACTCTAACAGTGTTAATAATGTAAAGTGAATCAAAGTCTGACGTTGTCCAGTGAGCGGAGACAGTTCACCTGTAAACTACAGTAGTATTATTTACAGAAACTGAATGATAATTGCTGGTGTCTTCCCCTTGTAAGTCGCTTTGGATAAAAGCATCTGCCAAGTAAAGTAAAGTAAAGTAAAGTAAAGTAAAGTAAAGTAAAGTAAAGTAAAGTATTATGTCTTTAATGTTATTTAATTTTCTTTAAAAAATCTCAGGTGTTTGTGCGTACTACTAGAGGAATCCTGTGTACCACATGTGGTATGCGTACCATAGTTTGAGAACCACTGAGACAGGTAATGTTTCCCACCTGTTCTTGACAATCCAGTATTTCCTTCCATTTGCAGTCTTTCCATAGCCCACTAACAGCATAGCGTGATTGGGATTGTCTTTGACACAGTCTGGTTTGTAGTAAATACCTGCACATGAGATGGAATAGGATTTATTATTATTATTATTATGAACATAAAAAGTTAGCAACCACAAACTAATTTAATTTATTGGGGGGGGGGGTCTGAACCATTGCTTAGCTGCTCATTGAGTATTAGTCATCAGATATTAAACAATTACTGAAGAAATACAGCAGCTGTGACATCAAGTAGAACGTGACTGTAAATGATGTCCAGCAGTTCGCTGAGGAAAACACATTATACACAACACACACATCTTTAACCAGTCAGAGGTCAGAGCTGGGGACTGACCGCTCTTGTAGAAAAAGAACTTCATGCTGCCAGTGTTGATGCACACAGACAGAGGACCCACTATATTCAGGGCTTTAGCCAGTGCTTGTTCATCTCCATTTGGAACTGACTTAAAGTCTTTGCACCGAGATTCTCTGACGGGTGGTTTGTTGAGACACATCTGCTTCTATGGAGAAAAAACATAGCAAACACATTAACATGGGTCAACATTTATTGTCATGTTACCACTTTGTGTGTGTGTGTGCTTCAGTTAAAATAAATTCATGATGTGCAGCAACACAGACCATGAATTAATGAATTAAATAGTAAAATAAATGTATACTATAATAATAATATAACAATAATATTAATAATCTAAATGTATACTTTTTACAATGAAATTAATATATTTGGTTATTTATATATTTAATACATTTTATATTCAATAAATTATGTGTGAATACATTTTAAAATACATTTTAGTACTTAATGATTTAATGGCACATTTAAATGTTTATTTAATGCTTTTTATATTTATTGTATTGTGGCACTCTCCATGAAGTGGGGTTATACCCTTGTCTAGTGTATGAAGGCAACATACAAGTTAATTAAAATCTTTTTTCTTCCCCAGCTCCCAAACCAAAGTCTTAAGACTGAAATTTGCAACTAAATGAAGCAAAAACTGACTCAGGCTGAACCAAGGACAAAACAGGATCTAAGATTTAACATTTGACATTTTATCAGAGAAGCAGATGAGGTGAATTTTGAATCTGGGATCAAGATCCTATTATACATCCATGGTTCTACTTAGTCTGCACAAGGCTCCATTCCAACAACACACTACCTGTGCAGCGTACGGATAATCATCTTCAGAGCTCACGCCTCCATTCTGTCGCACATATTGAAAGGAAGGACGACTTAATCCTCCATCGCAGCCATTGCTCTCTGTAACACAGTCAACCAGATTCTGAGCACTGAGGTTCAGCAGCTGACCCGTCTTCTTGGCCACCTGGCCCTCAAGAGCCCCAACAACACTAAAAGCCCAACAGGAAAGACAGTATCCCTGCAGAGTGTGGAGCACAGTAAGATGACCTCAGGTTAGTTTGGTTAGGATTGTGGGACTGTTGTAAATTTAAGACATGAAGCATCCATTTCTATTTTCTAGTTCATTGTCTTCTGACCTGGTCTTTGACTGGAGTCACCAGGCCTTCATCTCTGTAGTCAATAGATTTAGGTAGGGAGTCAGTCATGTGGTTTTTTTCAGGGCTCTGAGTGAAGAGACGTGACAGACAAATAGTTAGAACAACATTGCATTACATTTCAAGCTTTGTAGATTTAACACATTCTGTAACAATCATCAGAGAAATTCCAAGAGAGTTAAATTAAATTAAATGAGGCCCGAAGCATGAAAGTGTAACTCAGTGTTCACTAACCATGCAGTTGAAGCTCATGTACTGTTCAGAGAACTTCTGTGTCGCCTCCTGTTTGGTTTCATCTTTGAAATAACTTAATTTTGCCTGTGAAAATATATAAACATACAAACTGCAACTTTCAAAACAACAAAACACAAACGGTATTACCCAACTGTAAAATTTGTTAAATGAAAGAATGATCACATTATGGTTCATAAAGTTTTTGTTTTAATTCAGCAGTGTAAACTTTGGAAAGTTTTCCTTTCTCCAGATGTTGTTTAAGATAACAGTTGTATGGCAAAGCAAACATCACAGAGCTTATTATTAGTCCAGTGTTTTTAGTCTTTCATTATATAGATCTTCTCCTTCTCCCTTTAGGAGTCACCACAGCAGATCATCTGCCTCCATTTCGACCTATCTCTAGCATCCTGCTCTGTCACACCAACCGGCTGCGTGTCCTCTTTCAGTACATCACTTTTTACTCATGTTAACCACAGACATTTCCATCCTTTTATCAAACATCTGTCCTTCTGCATTTCTATCCGTAACACCTACCTCATCACCTCCACCTTCACCTACATGTCCATAGAAATCTGCTCCTATCACCAGTCTGTCATTCGTAGGGAAACTCTCTACCACTTCATCTAACTTACTCCAGGACTCCTCTTTCTCTTCTACCTGACATCCAACCTGTGGGACATATGCACTGACCACATTCAACCCTTTAAACTCATGACCCTGTCTGATGCTCTCTTCACCTCCACCACACTATTCACATACTCTTCCTCCAGGATTACCCCTACTCTGTTTCTCTTCCTATTGACACCATGATAGAACAGCTTGAATCCACCTCCAGTGCTCCTGGCCTTGCTTCCCTTCCACCTGGTCTCCTGCTCTCACAACATATCTACATTTCTTCTGTACATTAAGAGTCCATACTCTCAACTCCACACTCCTGCCTTTCCTTCTCTCTTGCTGCTTCCTAATACGCCTTCCTCCTCTCCTCTTCCTGTGTCTTCGGCCAACAGTGGCACAGTTTCCACCGGTGCCCTGTTGGCCAACAGTACCAGAGGCGGTCGATGTTAATCCGGGCCCTGACCATTTCAGTATGGAGCCTAAGCCTTCAGCCTTACTGAATTTCCAGGAGGAACCTTCCCAAAGGATTAATAAAAGCTACTTTGCAGTCTCTTTACTAGATTTAATTCAAAAATAAATAAATCTGCCAGACATAAAGCTATTTGTAGTTTCTGTGTGAGGATAAGAACATATGATTGGTTGTAAACAACAGCTACAATCTTGCACAGGGCACCTCACCTATCAGGGGCAGCTCTGCAGCTACATATAAGAGTTAAACTAAGATTTAAAGTGGGCACAGAAAGATTTTCCTTCTTCTGCAGAGGAGAAAGACGAAAAGATAAAATAAGTACTTCCTGGAACGGACTTGTTAGAACGAGCAGTGTCTCACACCAGACTGGGACACCTGTATTTTGTGAACAGGTCTTGTGTGTTATTGACCCTTTCAGCCACCCTGTCATCGTCCCTACACAGACCTTTGCCTTAACCCTCTGGAGTCTTCATTTTGGTTAATTATTGCAGATTTTTACTTCTCATAAACACAAACAGCAGAAAATGTGTGAACTGAAAACATGGTCAGTGTGATTCAGACTCGTAAATGTCCTGTCATTGCTTTTATGATTAATTGTTCTCATATAATGAAGGTATCTTGCTGTCAGGTCTCTCTCTTGAAAAAACAAAAGATTATGATCTTAAATAAAAATAGTAAGTAAAATCATACTGTACATGGTCTCTTGATTTCCTGTTGTCCTCAGCCATCCTCTCTTTCATCCTCATCAACATCTGCACGGGGAGAGTTAGATTTCATGTCATGTTTCAGGGTTTAGGAAGTTTAAGAAATGCCAAGAGGCTCAATTGAGCACACTGAGCAGTAGAATATTTAAAATATAATTTTATGTAAACATATATGTCAAACTCTGCACATACAGTCTGTCTGTCTGTCTTTCTATTCCAAAAATATACACAGACAACAGATTTTTGTCTGCAAAAATATACATTCTACAATATCCGTTTTCTTTTCTGCCTAAATTTTTATCTTACAATACACATCCAGTAAACCAAAGTTTTTTATGGTTGGATTCAGGCACTCACACAGGACGCTGGACTCAAACTCAGCAGTTTGTCAGTTCTGTGCATTATATACTCGCCATCAATCATAACCAACAATAATGTTTGCAGTTTAGTTACATAGAAACACAGTTTTCAGGAGACACAGTTTCCTGGGGGAGGGGGAGAGTAAGAGGTACATGTAGTGAGGTGAGGTCATGTACTGATTTTATGATGGTGCTGTGCATAAAACAAGAACAACATAAAGTTGTCATTGTCCAAACTACCACTGACTCATCAGTCAACCAATCAATTATATATGAATATGAAATAATTTATATCCCATCATACTCAGACAGTTTTTTTCATTTCCTCCAAGATCTTCAATGGGGAATGTTAGTAAGTTTAGTCAGAGATGACTAAAAAGACTGCACACTGATCTGAGCACCGAGAAAATCCTGGGATAGAACTTACCCAGTATCTAATTATTATTTACATAAAAATAAAATACAAATGTGAAAATAATACTATACTTCATTTCTTATCCACTGGTTGTAGTTTTCCATGTCCTCCCACATCTGCAAAGGGATTAGATTAGATTTTATATCATGTTTCAGGTTTCAGGAGTTTAGGACATGTCGAGCAACTTTAAGTAACAGATCAAGAACGAAAGTAGAGTTAACATAAACTAAGTAATAGATTTACAGAATCTTTAACACACAAATTAAATTGAGATTTAAAATGTGCACAGAGACACATTTCTCCTGGGAAAAGATGTGTTGATGTGTGTGTCCAGGGGTGTATATGCCATCTGAGCTGCCCCCCACCATTTCAGGTCATATATATTTGTAATTATACAGTTATACAGCTACAGTAACAGGTAATGGCTAAAGTCCAGCTTGTTCTAATGATATGTGTTTATTCTGTGTTCATATAATTTCCAATGCAGTAGAAAAACATTTCACTCAGTAGAGTAACATGGTTCCAGTTATTGTCTATTGTCTGTTGTATATCTGTGATATTAAATATTAGATGTATTGAGCTGTTGCTGTGCACAGATAGGTTGGTTTAGGTATGATGATGATAGCAGCAACTACAAAACAAACTCTTGTCATTTATTTTTCAAGCTACCACTCAATCAGTCAATCAAGCAATCAATCAATGAGTGTCAAAGCACAGCACTAGAGTTAATATTGGTTTAAAATATTAAATGTACTGAATTTTTAATTTTTAATTTTGTGGTGCTATAAGTCCTGCGGACATATCTAGGTGTTAAAGTGAGATTTAAAATGTACATAAATAAACTTTTGCCCTTTAGCAGATGAATTCTGCACATACAGTACTGTGACAGACTCAATCACTGGAACTGGCCTCTTCTATGTATAAATGTGTCCAGGGCCAGATGTACAGGGGTGAAAGAGTATGGTGATAACAACCACACATACTCATTCTTTTTTCAATCTTACATGGATTCAGTTAATAATAATTATCAGTGTCTATGAAATAATTATTCAAAGATGAAACAAATAATAATCAAATCAAGTCATACTGTACATCATATCTTTTTGTCCTGTCATCCTCATACGTCTTCATACCCATTTCTTCCAAAATCTGCATGAGAGAGAGAAAAATTTTCTATCATGTTTCAGGTTTTCTGAGTTTAGAAGATGCCAAGGAACTTAACAGAGCATGTTACCAATGACTACAGCAGTAAAACCAACATTAATTTAAAGTATTACCTTTCTTTCATGTCTATAAGGATTATCAGTCAACTAGGTCCTGGTTACCCCAGAAGTCCTTATTAGTAGCAACTGGATAAGTTTATGAAAATGTTTCAGCTACGATTTGAAAGGCTTTATTAAACGGATGCACTTTATAGAGAATCTTTCATATTCAATTACTGTGACATCATAAGTCAAGATTTAGGTGTTAAACTAAGATTTTAAATGAACATAGATGAAAATGTTTCTTCAAGCTTCAAGTTTTGCTCAGTGACAAGATAAGTAAACAATTGGAATTATCCTTGTATGTATAATTGATTACAGCTTGTTCTGTTTGATTATTATTTAATAATTATTACATTTATATATAACAAGAAAATGTAAAACTTATACTGTACATTGTATATGGATGTGTAGTTATGCCATGTCATCCTCTCTTTCATGTCTTTCAGCATCTGGTTGGAGAGAGTTAGTTTTTTTATCATGTTTCAGGTTTAACAGATTAAGAACATGTTTTAGATTCCTAGAATACTTAATATATTATTTTTTATTGTGATGCCTTAAACACATGTAAGTGATACACACTCTGCACACAGAGAAACTGGCCTAAACACAGTACTGTGCAAAAAGTCTCAGGCCACTATTGGATTAGTTTTTCAGCAATGCTATGACATCCATACATATTTATTTCTGTTTATACATTAGAACAACTAGAAACACAAAAACTGGTTTCTTGGCTGCTCTCTGTCACAAGCACCGTTCCTGATCAGGTTTTTTTCAGCCCATGGACGGATCAACTTGGCATCTAGATGAAGCTACCAAATGTGGAGTCAGGTCCTTGCTGGACCCCTCCCAGTGTCTCAAAGAGGAAACTCTGAGGAACTTCTATTATATTTCTTCCTCTCCTATTTTTGTCCTAGACCTCTCCAGATTATTCTACATTTGTACATTGTCACTTCAGCCTAAATGAGCTGTTAATATTTGTGTTTTTATACTGTGTACATATGTTTTATACGTTCTAGTTGTATTTTAATAAAGAGACTATATATATA
>JAUYWH010000008.1:1403898-1455716 GCA_034779795.1 Ctenopoma multispine
GGACTGTACCAGGACAAGGTGTTCTGCTTTGTCCATCTGAGTGTTCAGGAGTTTCTGGCTGCTCTTCATGTCCATCTAATGTTCTTCAACTCTGGACTCAATCTGCTGTCAGAAGAACAACCAACTTCAATCTGGTCTAAACTGTTTGGAAACAATTCTAATCTGGTGCATTTTTACCAGACTGCAGTAGACAATGCCTTACAGAGTCAAAATGGACACCTGGACCTTTTCCTTCGCTTCCTCCTTGGTCTTTCATTGCAGACCAATCAGACGATCCTACAAGGCCTGATGACACAGACAGGAAACAGTTCACAGATCAATGGGGAAATGGTCCAGTACATCAAGAAGAAGATCAATGAGAATCTTTCTATAGAGAAAAGCATCAACCTGTTTCACTGTCTGAATGAGCTGAAGGATCAGTCGATAGTGGAGGAGATCCAACAGTGTCTGACTTCAGGGAGTCTGTCCACAGATAAACTGTCTCCTGCTCAGTGGTCAGCTCTGGTCTTTGTCTTACTATCTTCAGAAGAAGATCTGCATGTGTTTGATCTAAAGAAATATTCTTCTTCTTCGGAGGAGGACCTGCTGAGGCTGCTGCCAGTGGTCAAAGCCTCCACTGAAGCTCTGTAGGTTAAATATACAGTAGAGACATATTTTATATCTTTTAAACTGAAAAAATCTTAATGCTTTTTTGTTGCTAATGTTTCTTCAGGTTGAGTTGTTGTAATCTGTCAGAGAGAAGCTGTGAAGCTCTGTCCTCAGTTCTCAGCTCCAAGTCCTCAAGTCTGAGAAAGGTCGACCTGAGTAACAACAACCTGCAGGATTCAGGAGTTAAGCTGCTCTGTGCTGGACTGGAGAGTCCACATTGTAGAGTGGAATCTCTCAGGTCAGGATGTATTGGATTTTTTCTAAAAGATGATCATTTCAGACCTGATTAGGTGATATCTGACTAGTTTTTTTGTTTTTAATGTCTTTTTAGGCTGAGCTGCTGTAATGTGACAGAGAGAAGCTGTGAAGATCTCTCCTCAGTTCTTAACTCCCAGTCCTCCAGTCTGATAGAGCTGGACCTGAGTAATAACAACCTGCGGGATTCAGGAGTGAAGCTGCTCGGTGTCGGACTTAAGAATTCACACTGTAAACTGGAAACTCTCAGGTCAGGATTCATCGGTTTGATTACCAGATGTCCATTTATATCACTATGGACAAATGTAATAATAAATAAATAATCAATTGCACAATAATAAAAATCATGAAAACCTTTGTGTTTTCTTGACAGTATTTTTTCGGCCTTCTTTAGTCAAGACACTGAGTCTAAAGGCAGCTCCCTAAAACCCAAACATGTAATACTGTAAACGTTATTCTGCATAAAATAACTAAACTCTTTGTGTGTCTGACTGTGTAGGCTGTCAGGCTGTCTGATCACAAAGAGAGGTTGTGCTTCCTTGACCTCAGCTTTGACCTCCAACCCCTCCCATCTGAGAGAACTGGACCTGGACTACATCAATCCATCCAGTATCCTGGTTTATCAACCAGGATACTGAAGATAAGTGCTGATCTCACTTTGTTTTTGCTTCAGGATGGACATCCGGGGGTCACAGTGGATGAAATCTGGACTCAGGAAGTGTAAGTTTGACAACTTCATTCTCAAAGTAAAAGAGCAATCAAAATCAGTTATGTACCGAGTGTTAAGGTGGTCATGCCCCGCAAATAGACAATTCAGGGTTATTAAATTAATACTTTGACGAAGTCCCTTATTGAGTTGATGGATTGTTTTGGATCAGTATCTTTCAAACCTCATCAGGTTTGTCATGCATGTCATCTCTGTAAATTATCAGAGAAAATGTTTCTTTCCACCTCTCAGTGTACAGCAAAAACTAATCAATTAGCCCTAATTAGCCGTAGCTGTTTCAGAGGGGACTGTACACTCATTTTTGGAGGCTTCAACATCCAGACAGAAAAATTTAAAGAAGTATATTTTATAAAGAAATAAGCAGAAACTGTCAAAAAAAGAAACTGCTATAGTTTGTCTTGTTGTCTTAATCAGATGCCTGTAAACTCACACTGGACCCAAACACGGCGAACAAAAAACTGCTCCTGTCAGATGACAGTACAAAGGTGACAGTAGTGAAAGAGACGCAGACGTATCCTGATCATCCAGACAGATTTGACTACTGGAAACAGCTGCTGTGCACAGAGGGTCTGACAGGTCGCCGTTACTGGGAGGTAGAGAGGGAGGGTCAGGTTTATATAGCTGTGACGTACAGAGGAATCAAACGGAGAATAGACGGTGATGACAGCTGCCTTGGAAAAAATGATCAGTCCTGGAGTTTGGGCTGTTCTGATTTAAGTTACTCTGTCCTGCACAACAAGAGAATAGAGTCAGTTTTTAAACCGCGCTCCAAAAGAGTTGGTGTGTACCTGGACTGGGATGCTGGGACTCTGTCTTTCTACAGTGTCTCCTCTGACAAACTGATCCACATTTACACCTTCAATACCAGTTTCACAGAGGAAGTCTATCCTGCTTTCAGGATTAGTACTGACCCATTTAACTCATCAGTTTCTTTATGTAACATAGTGTAGTGTGTATTGTCCTTTTTTTTTATTCCTCTGAGGCTCCTTAGCTTAGTCACATGGCAGAATACTATTGTGTCCAGGAAGGAAGAGGCAATGAGCCCAGCAGGGTCAGTAAAAGTACTTAACATCCTATAAACCTTCAGTCTTCAGAAAGTAAAAAAGCTCAGACTCTGTGTTTATTGTCCTTTAATGTTTCTGCACTTTAACAATGGAGGTTTGTGAATAGAGGTGTTGTATAAATTCATAACTGTCATCTATAAAAACATTCCTGTTCTGATTCATTCAGCTCAGCTCCTGTTTGTTCCTCAGATTATCGCTGATTTCATGAACTGAAAATAGAAAAAAAAGCAGAATTAACCTTTTACATTTAATTATTCCATGAATGCACTGTGTATATTATTTAAATTACCAACATAATCCAGGTTTATCTATAAAAATATAATTCTAAATATCGTATGGCACGACGCTCATTTAAGACTCTGTTCGTTCTGTTTTGCTCATGTTCGTCTTCACTGTGTTGTCGTTCGTTTTGTTTGTGCGCAGCTCACTGTAAAACATATGAGCACATTTAGAGAAGCAGATCCTAATAAACTCACCTGTTTGAAAGAGAAGCTGGCGACTTGACAGTCACACGGCACATTCAGCAGGTGGGCCTGGAAACGACCTGAGACAGGAAGCAAACGGTTAAAATCTAAAAAGTCTTAAAACATGTTTATACTGTATGTGAAATGATTCCTAAAATGATGAAGAGCTGCTCTGTTCTCGTGTTGTATTATAATAAACAGAAGGATCTCCTGTTTCTGTGTTAATATTCATAAGTTACAGTGTCTATCATATGAAACTGTGAAACTGTTAAAGTAGTTTGAATTTACTCCACACTCAAATGCAAGGGGTTGAGAAATCTCACGTCCTTTGAAAAGTGGTATGCAACAACACGGCCCCATAAATGATTTGATGCTGAGGTTATATGGTGAAAAGGACGAGGCGTTAACCAGCCAGAGCTCATATCTACCACTGAGGACACTGAATTCAGTCTAAAATCCTGTGAGCATGAACAAGACTTTGTCACTGATATTTACCTTTGAGGATCAGAAGTTTTGTCAGCAGAGCCACATACTTGTCATAGTCGATCCCGTCTTTGGAGCGATACTCATGCCACAGAGCTTTGAAAGTGTCATCATCTAAACTGAAATCTGTAAAACACAGACAGTAACGGATGAACATGAGAGAATCACCATCCTCATCACGGCAGGAAAGTCACTCGACTTACAGGTTCATCAGAAATAAAAGAAATTGTATTAGTGTATTTTCCTGTACTATTTAAAGAAAAGATTTTCTACCATGGGAGGACAGAGCCGTCTTCAGTTGGGTCTGAGTGAGGGCGGGTGGATTCAGCCTCTCGTAGCTCTCCACATACTCCCTCCTGATAACAGCCACAAAGTGCTCCAGTTTGAAGAACTCTACCACATCCAGGTCTCGAGTATTATCTGTCTGCAGGTGCTGGTTAAGTAGCTTAAAGAGCCTGAATGCTAATGTTGGCCTTACTGTGTTTTTTGGATACCGGGGAAGAGTTGGGATTTTAAAGGATACGTCCATGAGAGTCAACAGTATGTGAGCCGTCTTCAGACTCAGAGCTAGATGAGGGAAAATAAATGTGATTATGAGTGCAAATGTTACTTGTTGAGATGATTAGATGATTGTATTAAATTTAAAGGAAACTGACATTTGCCATGAACAGAATAACCACCAGCATTGAGTTTAGCAAGAACATCCTCAGCATTCATCATCTGTTAACAAGAACATAGAAAGATCATGTTGGTTACTGCTTCACAGAACACGTAGTAACTTCACGACCTAAACCCATCTAATGTGACTCTGCCATGTGGTCCAACTGTGGGGCGTCAGATACAGAAGGTGCATTATATTCTCTTCAACTCAGCGTCCTCCATGTGGATTTCCTCACCCACCACTAGCAAACATGGTTGGTTGTGTTCGTTGTGATGCACAGTGAAGCTGATCTCAGTAGTTGTGAGTGAGAACTTTCACTTTGAACCTGCACAGTCCATGTGGAGCTCTTTACTTTACTTTCACTGTTGCCAACAATAAACACTGTGTAAAATATAAGTTTTATATCTTGTGCTACTGACCTAAATGTTTAAATAGTGTTAGGATATCTAAGAACACTTAGCTGAAGTACCTCTGGTCTTCTGTCTTCCTGTAAGAAAAAAATCAGAATCAGAAAACCTGGAAAAATCCAGTGATGCAGCTTCTAGAAAATATTCAGATTCACTTCCTTTATTAAACTATATAGCAGCAGTTGTTACTTACTGATATACAGTTTTCTTCTGGGAATGAATTGCACTGCAGCTCAGCTGGCCAGGAAACACCAAAGCTGGACATCAAACTCTCACAGCCCCGTTTGGCTTTCTCACAGAAAGACCTGCAGGGCTGCTGCACTTCCCCAGCCACACACTCAGGGGCGTACACCCTGCACAGGAAGAGGCGTATGTCCAGCGAGCACACGGTCTGCACCATCGAGTTGAAGAAGGACATCTTTGTTATGGCTTCTCTTTGACTTGTGTGTCCCAGAAGATTAGGAGTGATGGTCATGTTGTAGGACAGGCCCTGACACATGGGTATGGTGATCGGCTCACAGAGCCCCCCAGTACTGCTCACTCCATACTGGAAGAAGAAACACACAGATGTCACTGGTTTAGCAAGTTCTTTCCTAAGTTGTATAGAATGACTGTGTTCCTGAAACCCATCAAATCACCTCAGCACACAAAAAAGGCTCCACCGGCGTGGTGGCTTTAAATAGATTAACATAATTCAAGTTAAAGGAAACTTACATGTTCACAGGACTCTGTGGTCAATGTGTCACACTTGAGACTTTCAGGCCACTGCATGCCAAACTTGTTCATCACTGGTTCACAGCCGGACCGAGCCTGCTCGCAGAGAGTTCTGCAGGGAGGCCGAGGTTTTCCCGACACACACTCGGGAGTGTAGACGGAGCACAGGAAAGGCTTCAGATGAGCGGAACATTCAACTTTTACCAGAGGATAAAACTGATGAATCTCCAGAGCTGCATCCTCCTGAGTTCTGTGGCCCAGAACATTGGGCAGAACCGTCTCTCTGTAAGGCAGGCCTGAGCAGAGAGGGACAGTGACTGGCTGACATGTTGCAGGGGTGTCTTGACCCTGGATGAACAAAAAAATGATTAAGTGAATAAACTTGATTAGTTTTTACGTAGCTTTCTCCAACTGTAAGCTCTTTAACTTCAGTCACACTAGGTGGATCTTGATACAATTAGAGCAAACCTGGCTCTTTCCCTGTTTCCAGTCTGTGTGCTAAGGTAAGCTGGAGATGTAACACACATAATGTACATTTAATGATAATGTAACACACAAAAGAAAACTTGAAAAGAAACTTTGAAGCAGCTATAAACTGTCTGCATCCTTCCATTGTTTCATTATTTGTACCGACCTGTACACAGTTGGACTCTGGTAAAGCGTCACATCGAAGCATCGCTGGCCACAACAACCTCTTTGCCTTGAGGGTAGACTCGCAGTCTGTCTGGACCTTCTCGCAGAGAGCTTTGCACGGCTTCAGCCGGCTGACATCCACCGAGCTGCATTCAGGCACAACAACACGACACATGACTGTGGCGACGTCTGGGGAACAGGCCGTCTCCACAATCTGACCAATCTGCTGCAGGGTGAAGCCTGACACTCCACCTGGGTAGAGGGTGGTGGTGTATCCCACACCTTGACAAAAGCTGGCCGTTACGGGCTTGCAGTTTGAACGGACGTCTGACATGCTAAGCGCCTGCTGCAGAGACAGCAGCAAACCCAAAACCACCGAGACCAACTGCTTCATGGCTCCCTGTGCTGTTCGAAAAAGTCTTTGGAGGATCTGGGCTGATACCAGTGTGTCTCGGTTGTGCTCAGGAGGTGGAGTACGAGTCCACGAATGGAGCTTCACAAACAGGGTGCTGATTTAGGACCACTGATGAAGCCACTCTTCTATACCATGCTAAACTCAAAACAAGAGACCAACTGGTCTCAGAGCAGCAGACAGCAGAAGCTCAACATCTGGTTTGGATTGTGTGCATTATGAACGGCCTGGGGGGTGAAGTTGGCTTTATGGGTGGAAAGTTTTATAATGGCATGACGAAAATAAAGTGTTAACATGTTGCGAGTCTTGAAAACAACAGTTCCAGCAAATCCACCAAGTGGCATCACACATTTAGAGGGTTTAGCCGATTCTCTTATGCAGTTGTGCAAATGATGGCCGACTCTCTTTAGAGTTATAAATCAGTTTCTCAGTCAAAACATTAGACTTGAGACTCCTAACTTTAAGTTTCGTTTATTGCTTTAATACAGAAAAGCACAAACATGATGGTCGTTACTTTACAAAAAGCAGAAACAATCAAATAAAATCTTTAAAAAGTAAAAACATCAAATGCATTAATACATGTTTGTGTCTGCAGAAACTAGACCAAAAACCAGACTCGTGACTGCTACACTGAAGACAGTGACAAAAGTGATGTTCATGACAGCAACAAAACCTAAACACCAAACTTCTGGACAGTGTAAACGCATCTGTGTGTGATTTGCTGTACTTCAGGCTTATAGAAGCAGAACTGATCCCAGATCTTCAGATTTCTAACATGTTCTTGCGTCACAGTGAAGCTGCAGGATAAAGAACTCCAAAGTACAAAGTACTCCAAAAAGCAGGACAATGTCCAAGAACACAAAAACAAAAAATTGTCAGATTTAAAAACGAAGAATAAAACCAAAACCGCCTTAGGAACCAGGTTTTTCCATGTTAAGAAAGCATCACAAGGTTTCATTTCCCAAAGGGCTGTATAATTTAGTTTGACTGTGGACTTTTTTTTTTCCTTCTCCTCTTCATCCATGAGGCTTCTGAGCCACAAGCACAAAGTTTCTTGGAGAAAAGTTTGGGTCAAAGAGCGGAACCAGCTGACTGTCCACACCTGCAGAAAGACGAGGCTTCAGTCAGAGCTGAATGTGAACAAAACAACAAGTCGGAGTTACGCAGACGAAACACTTCTGTCACAGCGTCTGCCGGCTCACCCTTCTCCTGCAGGTAGATCATCCTGTCCAGAAGCACCAGTGTCTCCACCACAGGAGCCAGCAGCAGAGCCAGACTGAAGTACACCACCACCCTGCCCTGCTGCTTCAACAGAGCCGTCACTCGCTCCGGGTCCAGCACCAAATCAGGAGGCAGGCCGACCCGAGCCAGACCGAGGCGGGCATACCTGGTACGTAGACAGAGGAAACAGTGGACTTTATTTAACTCCTCTGCAGGGAAACACGTTTTTATTCCTAATTTCTTCCTTTTATAAATACAGTAGTATAAAATGTGACAGTTCGAGGCTGTAACCTGGTCATAAAATAATTTACTCTACCTAAAAATCTCAGTGCAAGACAACTGTTAACTTTGGATTCTTCAATATTTAGATATCTGCTTTTATCCGAGAATTAAACATTAAAACGAAGACGTCCCCCGGTGCTTGTTTTAAAGAGGACACTGTCACTCAGCTAATCACTTCACCATTGCTGAAACAGTGCAAACATTATATGAAGGTTATTCCCACACAGTGACCCTCCTCAGGCTGTATTGTGATGTGTTATCAGGTAAACTGTTCTGGGCCTGTAGGGAACCGACCTGTAGTACTCACTCACTCTGTAAAGGGTAATAAATGGGCTTTCTTTATGGTCTGGATTCCTGCCCTGCGTAGATCCGGCCTTGTGTCTCTGATGAAGTTCTCAAGCATCGCCCGGTAACAGTGAGTCCTCAGTAACTGGCTCTCCTCTCTGAGCCTCCGTACGTAGTCCTCCACAGCGTGACACGCCCCCTCCCGTGCCTTATAGGACAGCTGATGTCCCGGCAACCCCCGCACCCAGGAGCTCATTGGGTAGCCGAACTCAACAAATTCCTGACCCGGTGTTAATGGAGCGGGAGGCTGAACCAGTCCTGGAGGGGTGGGGTTTTCTTTGGTTGTGATTTTCATGTAGCAACACGCCACAGATGTGATGCCGCGAACGTGCGGGCAGTTAACAAAGTGGCGGAGGAGGGTGGCGCTGAGGTCACCGCAGGCGTGGAGGCCGGTCAGGACAAAGTTCGGACAGTCTCGCAGGTTGTCTTTGTCTGCGTCAGTGTGTGCGCCCTGCTGAAGGACAGGCTGGACACACGGGCAGCAGTTTTCAGCAGGCTCGTTTGTGGCCACCTGCTCCTGTGATGTCATTTCAATGTCACAGTCTGTGAGGTCATGAGATGATGAAGTTCCGACCGTATGTCTGTGGTGTTCAGAGCCCCGCAGCTTCTTTTTGCTCGGACCAGACAGAGTTGGGGAACCTTCACTGACACAGTGCACAGTACTCAGCTGCTTGATGAAGGCCTCCCACGATGCCTTGGGGTTTACCCAACCAGTGACGTGACAGGGAGAGGGCTGCGATACTGCGAGCTGAGAGGAGAGGTTCTAGGAAGAAGACAGATGTATGATGATTTTGGTGATGATGACTTGTCTATTGTATAATTACTAGTTACTGAACTACAGTGAAGCATTTAACAGCTGAAAACCCAGATGCACTTATTGGTCTGTAGAGAGAACAGCTTCATCACATTCATCACATTCTCTAATAGGGAGATACTACGTCACTAGTGTGTTTACAAAATGTGTTAATGCACGTTTCACTTTCACTCTTGAATAACTGCACAGTTAGTTGGGATGGAACAGTTTGATTCTACCTGCTTTAACTCACAGTAAGACAAGTGTAATTTTGAGTCCATCGAGTTTACAGATGAGTTATAGAAATCTAATTCATCATCACAGAATGAAAATAAAAAAGCGTAAACAGGCACAACTGGGAATCTGCCAAAAGCTTTATTATTTAGTATTTGTCTCTGGACCAGTGCTGTGTTCAGCAAACCACCAACCTTTTTCTGTTTTTCTTTCTCCAAGACCCACAGCAACTGTCCATCAAACTTGGACGCCATAGCAACCAGGGTGCGATCAGCTTCGATAGCAGTCACGGACAAACCGAGTCCAAAGGACAGGAAACGAGTCAGGTGACCCTGTCGAGCGCAGAAGAATCATAAAGTATATTAAGCGATAAGCCAGCAGATACAGTATCATAGACTGTTACGTACAGAATCATATTATGTGCTGTTCTTATTCCCATCAATCATCAAAATACTTATTTTTCCAAAATGATAGAGCTCAGGTAAAGGATGTAAACATAAAAAAATAGATACCTGTCCAGAGCCTACATCTACCACTCTGTTGCACTCAGTCTGGTCACAAAGTTGTTTCACCAGCTGGAATGAAAAAAGAAGAAACAGTTAAGAAAAAGTGTGCGATCTTTAATTTACCTTCAAACTTAGCAACCATACTAAATAAAAACTCTTGTACCATGCCCAGCTTGCGAATCTCGTGCTGTTTCTTGGGTTTAACGTGTTTCCTGAAGATGTGCCCCAGCAGCGAGCTCTGAGTCTGGTTTTCTATGAACTCCTCAGGCATCACTGAGCCGGCAGACCTGACTCGCTCCCGTCTGGAGTCTCTGGGAAACGCCAGAGCATGAGCCGTGGCACGGAAAGCCAAAAGGGAGAGAGGCCACACTGAAGGATATCTGTAATGACAGTCTGTGGTTATTACATAAAGCATAAAGCTGATTCCAATTTTTCTTACTGTCAAACTGCACCAGCCGATTACCAGACTGTACATACATTCATCATCAAAAAGACTTTGGGAACCCCTGTTCTAAGGTGATGTCAGTGTTTGCAGTTCGCTTTGTTGCCCTCATGTGGTCAAAAAAAAGGGTTTTAAAGTGATCAAAATGTCGTACTGCAGTGTGGTAGGATGCAGCAGTTCATTTCTTTGATTTATTTATGTTCTGTTTAATACAAGTACGAATCAATCATGATTCTTTATTTGCCGTCAATTTAACAACAAACTTCACTATTTTTCTTGCAGAAATTCAATGAGGCTTTGGTACCAGGTATTAACCGTGTTCTGTTAAATGCTTCATGCTTCCTTTACTTTGTGGATTTTAGTTTTTAGTCACTTTTTCCCTCCCTGCACTCTTTTATTCTGTGGAGTAAGGATTTGTTCGTGGCCTACGACTACATCTTTTGGTACCTTCTGTCTCCATGTGCAGCATCCAGTAAAAGGTCTGCAACCTGTGGATATGACAGGTCCTGAAGCACAGGCTGCCACGAGCTGGGTAATGTTTGCCACAGATCTTCAGTGAAGAACTCCTGTAGTGAAAAAGCAAACTGACTGTTATCAGGAAAAAGGATATTGCATATAAACCCAGCTGTGTGTGTAAAGAGCTATTCCATGGTAGCTTTGCTATATTTTGCACAGACTCTGACACAGACCAGCTGTCTGTAAGATGGGGAGACAAGATTTTGCAGTGGTACAACTTTAGAATTGTCAAGTTACCAAATACAGGTGAAGGTACTGGGATGTTTGATCCCCGGGTCTGGAGCCCTGCACATTTTCGCAGCCCAACTGGTGTCAGCCCAGAAATAAACAGCCTTTTATTCTCCTTCTGTAAGTGTTCATTCATTTACCTTGTAATATTCAGACAGTGAACTGAATATTGAGATCAGCTGGGGTGGGATGAAAACTTAAATGAACATATTAAAACGTACAAACACACACGTGTTCTGTTGCTAGGGAAACTTAACATTAGCTCTATTTCTGTTTAAATTCCAGTCAGTTTGTCCTTTAGCTTACGCACAATGATGTAGGAGTCGGACAGGTGGCTGTAGTGACACAGAAACGTCGTGAGTCTTTTCGCCAGCTCTCTCTGTTGCTCTGATGAAACACTTGATGTGAACATATCTACATCTTGTGGAAATGTTGACAACTGGTGGCTGACAGCTAAGCTAACACTAACATAAATTAGCTTAGCCTAATAATGCTACGATATGTATGTCGGCGTGTGTCTAAAATGCTAGATGCAGACAGCCATTAAATCGCTTTTAAATCGGGCAATTTATAACGCAAATCCTGTGCTGTTCGTTTTAGTGGTTGTTGGTTAGCCTCCAGTTAGCTAACTGTAGCTAGCTCACTGTAACTACATGTTTGGTACCGATACGTTCAAGTGCTCTCCGTGATTTATTTTTAACAGGTTTTTACATTAAAATCTTTTATAGCACAATTTATAAAGTCATGTTTTTTATATTTTTATATTTATAGTTACCAAATAAATGTAGCTAATGAAATAAAATACAATAGCTTTGAAAAGTCAGGAGGTCGAAGTATGAAGTAGCCGAACATAGGAATAGCGTTACTCAAGTAAATACTGCTAAATTGTACTTAGATACAGCACTTAAGTAAATGTACTCTGTTACAGTGCACTGCTGCAGATAAAGATTATATTAGTCATAATTCTCACACATTAGTTTGTTCGTTTTGACACGTATTTAATGTTAAAATAGTAAGACATTCATGATAAAATGTTTAATACTGACAGTACAGATTTCCCAATTTTCGACTGTACGCGAAGGCAGCACGACCCGGAAGACGATGGTTTGTTTTGAGCAGGAGGAACCGTGTGAACCGAAAATGTGCTGCAGGTCTGGTTTTAGATTTCACAGGGTTATTTTTGTATAGATTTCTGTGAACCTGTGATCATAAAGACGCTAAACTGAATCTCCTTTAACATAACATTAGCATTAAGCCGTAACTAGCAGCATGCTAACGTTAGCAGGCGGTTAAAGTAAACTTCCGCAGGCTAACAGTCAGATGTAGCTAGCTTTCAGTTTCTGAGCCATTTCGGTCAGTAATGCTGTATTTAAATAATGTGATCATGGTTTTGTGTTATTTACTTGTGAAACGTGTCAATTAATGTGTAAAATAAAGCCAGTGTGTGTTTCATATCACTGAAGTTGACATTAGCATATAGCTAGTGTACTAACGTTAGATCAGCTACAATATGGGTTTATAACATTGTGTCTGTGTTGCAGGACGATAAACTGGTTTCAGCTGATGCAAACGGGACGACAACACTGAGGCCTGAGATCCAGACAAGTGAATCTACAAGACAGTTTTGTGTGAAAGCGCCTTGAGGAATTTGTGTTTCTAATTATTGTGACCACGACCATGTCAGACATTAGCATCAACATAAGTTTTTCCAATGACCATTCTTCCGAGAGAAGCCAAAAGAAGCAAAGCAAGTTTCGTAGAAAGCGATTTTTGCGTCAAAGAAAGAAGAAAGACGCTCACAGTGAACAGTTCGTTTGTCACCAAACTCCTCTCCCCAATGGAGCAGCCACTAAGCATCCATCACTTCCCACCTCCACACAAAACCAGGGTTTTCTTCATCCAGACACAACAACCAGTGCTTCCCACTGTAGCTCCAGGCCTTCACGGGCTTTCACTGTGAACACCGAGGGCAGCCACGAGAAGCCAAATGAACCTGTGAACTCAAAATCAGCAACCACCGACCTCGGCTCCTCTGCGTCGAGCAATCATAAGCTCACCGCAGCCCCCGGCCCCTCAGGGCCAAGCAGCCATAAACCTGTCCCCGCGAAGTACCTCGCTATTGACTGTGAGATGGTGGGTACAGGGCCAAAGGGGAGCATCAGCCAGCTCGCACGCTGCAGCATAGTGTCCTACGAAGGAGATGTCGTTTACGATAAGTTCATCAACCCTTCGATGCCGGTCACCGATTACCGCACCCGATGGAGCGGGATCCGGCGCAGTGACCTCATCAAGGCCACGCCGTATTCTCAGGCCAGGAAGGAGGTGAGGAAACTGTCAGAAACAGGTCTTTCTTTTCGGTTTCCAAGCTAATGTAAAGCATAGCTGTCATCTGCTTCTGTTTCCGCTGCTCTCCACCAGCTTCGTGGGTAAGTTTGTTGAGCAGCATTTCATCTTTTCTCAGGATGCGATTCCTCCTCACATCAGGTGCTTTCAGATGTTGTTGGCAGCAAGTGTTCAGTCCATAATGATTCGGTTTTAAATTTGGTTTCATAATGTAAGTGTCTGACAGAAGCATGGAAACAAAATGCAGCCAAACCAGTTCAGGAATATATCCCACTTTAGAAAAATACAGGAGCAGAGGAGCAAATTGAAAAACTACTAAGGAGTTTCCTTCTGATACCTTCTTTAGATATTTCCTGGCCGTTGGCAGACAGCCTCGGTACATAAACAGCACCTACTGAAAGTATGTTTTGTCAAGATGCTTGGAACTGAACCGGTTCTCTCTTGGTCCAAAAACCCCTCTTTAGGCCACCTCACTCTCTGGTTTGACACAAGCTGAGCTCCTGGCTTTCTGTTGACCTATTAGTTGTTAGACCTATGTCTAACAGTCATGCAAATGTTATTGAAAACTAATATAAGGGTAGAATAATATCCATAATACAAACTGAAGCACTACAACTCCCACAGTTCCCCAGGTTTTGTTAAACACAAGGGTTTATATAGGTATACAAACAAACTGAAATGGTAAAGAGAGAATAAGAAAAGACTGTGGGGACATTATGACAGTTCACAATTCTCTGACTTTTACACACCAAACCAATTAAGTGAGAAACTAATAAATAATAAAATAGTTGTTTTAGGTGCAGCTCCACATCAGAGTAAGTGTGTATTGTCGATGCAGAGCACAGTCTCTGGTGCTGTGGTTTCTTGGTCTGACCTTTTCTTTTTAACCTTGTGTCTCTATTTTTCTCTTTTGGGGGAAAACATCGTTTTTTCATTCAGATTGTTGCTGCATTAAGTAGCAAACGAGGTCTGGCTTGCTGATGCCAATATTTGAAATTCATAGTAGTTTCTCCTCATTCTCAACTGGCAAATTACAGTGTTAGGTTTCTTAGTGAATTCAGCCACAGTAAACCTGCAGTGCTGACTGCATAAAAATAAAATCTGTCACAGAATTATGGCAGCTTCTTCTTCTTCTGTTTTGGTTCTGCAGATACTGAGGCTGCTGATGGGGAAGGTGGTGATTGGACACGCTATCCACAATGACTTCAAAGTCCTCAGTTACTCCCACCCTGCTTCCTTGACCAGAGACACTTCCAAAATCCCTCTGCTCAACCGGAAGGCCGGCTTTTCTGCAAATGAGTGTGCCTCACTGAAGAGGCTCACTAAGGCCATCTTCAATCGTGACATTCAGGTAGGAGACTTCAGCTGTTGGGTTAAATAGAGAAAGGAAGTTTCAGTAATTCAGCTTTTGTACAAGTGTGTAACTTTTCATGCATTTAAGAACTAAAGAAAAGCACTGTGGCATAATTTAAAGTGAGATCATTACAGCCAAATGGTTGAGGCTCATACCAAATAGTTGCAGTGTCCCGGGTTTAAGCTCAACTAAGGATCTTTGCAGCATGTCACAACTTTCTCTCTGCACTGCTGCTATCAAATAAAGGCACAAAATGCCCCAAAAAAACATAAAAGAAATGTAAACTGAATGTCAGCACATGGTTAAATACATAAATGAAAAGATTTGTCTGTCTTATTAAGAGCAGAGTGTTGTTGAGGAGATTCTTCTCAGATCAGATTTGGTGTGAAAGTGATTAGAAATAAAAAATCCTCCTTGCGAGAGTGATATTTGGACCAGAAGCACTTGCATTTCCAACCGATGAAATTATGACTATACACCATATGAGCAAACAGGAATCAAATTACAACTTGATGTCTGGGTTCTGCTTGTGCTGCACACAGCAAGAGTCGCTGTGTAATACTATAAAAAATGTACTGGTGGATTTCTCTGGAGATGGACTGAGTCTAAAATGAAGTTTAAACTCAATCACTGATTAAAAGCCGTCATTTTTTAAAATGACAATTATGATAATGTTACAAATTACATGTCTGAACAGGTTTGAATGTCTGTGGCCCACAGTGACAGAATAAGGGACTGAAATCAAGTCACAAGTCAGTAGCAGATTTGAACTAACTGAAACTATTAAAAATGAAAGGAGCCGTTTTTGAATGAAAAGTTAGTAATGTTGTCGTGATTTTAAATAAATGTCAGTAACGTGATGCTGAACTTTTTCTCCATGTGTCCTCAGACTGGGAAGAAGGGTCACTCTTCTGTGGAGGATGCTCGAGCCACTATGGAGCTTTACAAAGTGGTGGAGGAGGAGTGGGAGAGGAGGCTGGCCGTTTAAGCACGTCCACTCTGGAATGAATGGAAATAAAAGTTTCTGTGAACCTTTGGTTTGGCAGGTTCAGACTCACTCACTGCAGAGTTACAGGCGAATGAAGAACCCAGAGAACCTGTGCCTGCTCGTTCTGAGGACTGCAAACACTTCTACAAGTGTAATCTTATCATAGGTGAAGCATCAAATAATTTTGTGGTCAGACTCTTGGCTGTCACTGTTTCAGCAGCTGAACTCTCTCTCAGGGTTTGCATTGTGCTTTACTGGTGCTGCTGCCACTGGAGGGCAGTAATATCTCTTCATTCCTGCAACAGAATTGTTTTAATCACCAGTTCTCTTAACTTCACTCAGAGTCACGCTTACACCCCTGTTGTGTCTTTTTATCTTATCTTTTTATCTCATCATTTGAATAAGAAATTCAGACCAGATTTCTACGAATGGATCTTCTTTCTGTGTCAAATGCTGTCACATGGTTCAACTTTGATCAACCAGTGTTGTTATTGAGAAGTCCGGCCCTGATTCGAGAAATACTGAGGTCATGAGTGCATGTGTGGTTTTTTTTGGGTTTTTTTTGAATAAGACATTTGTTTAATAAGCATGTAAATATTTTTGAATGTGAGAACAGCATAAACTGTTTTTATGTTCATAGCTCAAAAGCAGAGTATCTACAGTATTTGAGCAGGATCCCTACATTAAAAAAAGTTAATGTAATCACTGACAACAATTTAAAAAACAAAGTGGTATCGAGTTGCTGACACCTGTGATTTCTTGCTGCTGCTGCTGCTGCTGCGACCTCTGTCCTCAGTTGTAGCTTCAGTCCTGATCTTCATATTTCTCCATGCAGTCAGTAATGATGAATCGGCTGTTTGGAACATTGTAATATTTACTTCGACAGCACTTTCCCGCTCTGCTATGCAATTACAGGTTTAAAGATTAGTGAAGCGTCACAGACGGGACCGTCAACTTGTAGCATCCTCCTCACCGATAGTGAGAATTGGCAGGTAATCGGATCTAATGCTCTAGTGCAGAAAATACCAGGTTTTTTGATTGAATTGTGACATTTCACTCAGTTAAAGTACTGATGCTAACTTGAAGATAGTTTATTGTACTCAGGTGTTTTTATGTTTCTATCCTATTTATTATCATCCAGGGCAGATAATGTTATAAATACCTGTCAGTAAAACTCATCCAACAGCAGCACAGACAGCTACAGATTCAAATAGGATTACACATTTAAATTCTTGTGTTTTGAGCTTGATTATATCAAATATTGGAGCCTAACTGAGGGAAAATAACTGTTCAATTTGTTCATACCAGTTACGACAGTTTTGTTATTGAAATGTGGGTGAAAGTAACAGCGTTGGTCTAAAACAAAAACATGTCTTAAAATGTTTAAAAGTCCTAAAAAACGCAGTTTTTCTTTGTGTTCTTGTGTTCTAACGCACGTGTTATGGTATAGCAGCTTTTAGTTCCATTATTTCCCATTTTACTGATGAGATTGGTCTAAAATCTGTTTTCTAAGCCAATGGATATCAGAAATACCAGTTATAGTTTGTTAAATTTAACTTGTTGAGATTTAGACAGTATTTTATTTAAGCTAAGTTCTCGTACAGCTACTTGTGTTTAGAGAATTTGGTTTGTCTCACTAAAAAGGAGACGCTGTGTACCAACATGATATTCCACATGTAAAATATGAGCCATAGTTAACTTCTTAGATTGCTAACTAGGGAGAATGTAAGTAATATTGCAGGTATTACACTAAAACATGAGACAAATTTCAACCTGAGCATGAATATTTATACACGTTGCACCAATCCATCCAGCAAATGTTGAGATAACTCGATTTGGACTTGCTGGCGAATCAAAGTGTTTCTGATTCATCTTCCCGGTATTATTTTTGCATTAATATTCAAATCAGGAATCATTTTGGGAAGTTATTTGATTAGGATGTGTTTGGTTCACCTGATCACTCAGGACTCAAAGTTCTGTTGACAGAAGAGAACTCAGCCCAACCTCCGTCCTCAGGCCTCATCGACTGCTGCATCATCGAGTTTGCTCTTCACCAACTCGACACCAGTGGCTGCTTTACGTTCTGGTGTAAACACACTGTTCTGTGCAATGGTCCACTTTCTGTTGCCCTGTGTTTGTTCTTAAAGGTGAGTGAATCAACACCATATGAATTTTACAGTGTCCTGTACTGTATCCTTCCTGAAAAATGCCACGAAAGACACAACTGGTGGCACAGAGAAGCTTGTTAAAGAATTAGAAATGCACTAAACCTCACAGGCAGCCTTCTGTACTAACACTAACAATGATTCACCACCATGTCCTGGATTTAAAGGGAGGTTTTAATTCCTTAGTAGAATTTGGGTGAGCTTGGAGTGCATCTGTACAGGCACATTATTCTGTCAGCAAGAGAGAGGTGTCCTAAAGTGAAGACAAGTCCTGTGTCTGTTCTTTGTGTGCTGACCAAACAGGCCGCTGGAAGCAACAATATCAGCACACAGGATGCCAAAGCATCTGATGGCCACCGTCTAAGAAGCTGGCAGCGCAGGCAGGAATCTCCTGTGCTAGAAATTCTTGAGCTGTGAACTCCACAGTGCTTTAGATACTCAATAGAAAAACTACACACCAGAAATCGGTAACTGCAGTTAGAAAGTGGAATGGGCTGATAATTAGAAGCCTTTGTTAACATGAATGGACCAAGTTAAGAAAGGCTTCCAGTGTGCTTATGTGCAGATTCTCCCTTCTGTTTAAAGAGGGCTGTGCTCTGGCAGTTTACCACAGTACTGGGGCTTGTACTTTCAGGTCAGTTCACTCAAATGATAAAAGAACATTTTCTCATTCTTCACTGTTAAAAAAGATAAGTAATTTAATTACAACTTTGCTTTTTGATCCCATAGCCTCCTGTTTATCCCTTCTTATTCTCCTTGAGCACAGGCAGTAAAGTGAATAGTTGATTTTATTCCCCGTTATTAGCTCCGTAAGTGGAAGCCAGAACTTTAAAACCAGAAGAGGTTTTTTCTGCTTTATGTTTTAGGCTGTGTATTAAATAGCTACAAATTAGAAATATCTTTTTGTTTAGTTGATCCTCTTAGTCAGGTAGAACCTTGTCAAATGTACTCCCACACTACTTATTTAACTCCCGTTGTAATTATTTGAAATGAAAGAAGATTAGATGTGTTCACCTGCTGTGTTAATAAGGTCTTGAAATAGTTGAAAGAGCACAGCTGATCTCATTAGGCAATTCAACATGGATTTTATGGATTTATTACCACCTGGGTCAAGCATCAGCTGCATGTCCATAATTCAGTTTTTATTACCCACAGCTAAGCCATCAGGAATTTGTCCATTTTGCAGATTGAATTTAGGTGAGTCACAGGATTAGCATATGTGGAGGCATAAACGCTCTTTAACTGTTAAAGTTTTCAGTTTGAAACACCTGGATTAAAAAATCCCTTAGAAAATTAAGACGTGACTGATCAGTAACTGTAATTCTGGTATGTGTTCTACGTCAACTATCACCTCATTAATGTTAATAAATAAATTAATATTCTATAATTTCAAAATGATAAAAAAAAGTGTCTGATCAGTGAAAGTATAGAAAGTCAGGCATTATTGATTTTGGCATATCAAGATGGCTCACACACGGTTAGCAATAATCTTTATTGGTTATTGTCCAATTTGTTGCAGAACAATGTTAAGGCGATATCTCAGAGCTGGCACGTGCCAAGCTGACAATCAATTAACATCTGTCAGCCTAGTTTTTGTTTGTCCGCACTAGTCGGTGGTTCTTCAGATGATTCCTAATGTCGATCTGGTGGTGAACGTGTTAAACAGTAAGAGAGACTCTACGCAGCTCAGCTTAAAGAGAAAATGGACCCCAGTGTCGTTTACGACTTTTTATTAGACATATTCTCAATGAGAAGTAGCTATAAAACTTTGGTGATAAAGAGTGGCTTGAAAATAATGAGGCGATGCCGCCAAGTGACTTGGTTTGTCACAGCACTTTTTAATTCAGAAACTAACATACAAAGCATCGCTGTCAAACTTTACAGACGCTCTTATCCAAAGCAACTTACAGGGAGCTAGCGCTGAGTGTCCGGCTCAGGGAGTCAGGCTGAGATTTGAACCTGCAACCTTCTGCATCCAAGTAAATCTGACACTTAACCCATTGAGCTACCAGGCCGCATCATGTCAGCACGTCAAACTAAGGAGAAAGTAAATATAAGTTCAATCATCGTCCACACTATGGGATAGTACTGTATTGTTTGAGCTATTTTCCTGTTGAGTTTTTTTTCTTACAAAAGACAGAATCACAAAATTTGATACTAGCACATATTTTACTTACACATTTTATGTTAAGGTTATGTTTCCTCATCTCTACTGGAGGTTTAAGATGGGTACTAGTGTGTGGTGTGAATATGACAGGGCGTATCTGTCATTTTATTGTGAAGCTACTCTGCCCCCTAGTGGTCATTAAGTCAGTTATTGCAGCTTTAATTGTGGTTTATACTAGTTTAAGGGCAAAACAACATATCACACGTTTGTGGACCTCAGTTTTATACTGTAGCTTCACATACTGACTGAAAATTAGACTAAATATTTATATTTATTTCATAAAAATGATCCCTCATTTGTTCTCCTTTCAGTATGTCTTTCTGCATCAGCAGATTATGATGCTCCAGGCAGCAGGAGGAGGAGGAGGAGGAGGAGGAAGAGGAGGTGGTCTTTTAACGCTGCCTTCATCCTACTTTTTCCTCTCTTCAACTCTGGTTCTGGCGTTCGGGACGGACACAAGTCAGAGTCTGAGCCTCTGCCTCCGTGTTGTGGATCAAGAACCGGTCCTGTCCGCACAGATAGAGAGAGAGAGAGAACACGGAGTCCTGAGTGGAGACGCGAGCCACAACTTCAAACCGACACAAAAAGAAAATGAAGTAAGTCTGTTCAGTCACCGACGTCTTGCAGGTTTACATTTCTTCTTCCACTTATGTTTAACACGTATTTTCCGTTTCGGGAAACGCGTTTCCTCTCTGGGGAAAAACACATTTATCATAACGTGGCAACGTTTTGTTCAGTCTCCATTTTAGATCGTTTAACTTCTTAATGATTCCAGATACAAAGAAGTGCGTGATGCTCATGCACCTGTGCAGCAGCAGCAGCAGCAGCAGCAGCAGCTGCAGCAGCAGCAGCAGCAGCAGCATCGCTCTCTGTCTGCAGACGTCCTCAGTGTTTGGTCGTTTACCAAAGCAGAAAGTGGGAGAAACACTAGTCACAGTGACTGAGAGTCCTGAGTCCTGGATGCGAGGGGAATGTGCTCCTTTTACTCAGAATCCGCACATTATGCACAATGATTCATTTCAGTTTGATTGGGTTATCTCATTATATATGAATGAGTCAGGGGCATTCTGCTGTTGCATTGAACAGGGTGCAGAGAATTTAAATAAAAGTCAAGTATAAGTAACAGTTTTCACATAGACCTTAAAAACATCAAGTAGTTGTTTGGTTTAATGTGCTGAACTTCCTTCCATCCACTCCAGCACAGCTCATGTAATAAACGTATATAAGCTGAATTATTAGAATAGAAGAGGAAACACATGGACGTTTTGTCCTGTCACCAATAAACTGTGTCCAGGGAGGATCTGGCGTTAATGAAAGAAGAGAGGGCAGGTTATGAAGCTAAAATCGACCCTCTGAACTGAAGTATGAAAAGTTAACCAAGTTCAAACTTTGAGGCATGTTGGTACAAATGATTTTCAGAAATTGTTTTATGTTCTATGGGAAAAGCCGTGTTACAGTAATCCACCCTGCTATGAATTAAGCTAGGTGCGGGTTTTTAGACCTTATCTGGAGGTGAACCCTCTTATTCGTGACTTTGATCATTTAAAGCTTTCATGTTTAATGGCGTGGAGTCTCCTCGTGACCAAACAGTCATCTCTGTATTGTAGAAACACTAGTACAGGGTCTGTTTTCTGAATTTTAATACAGACACCTGTTACCTGTGAAAAGTGCTTCAGGACTCTCAGTGGGGGCAGCAGGTCGTGTAGGTTGTTACCTTCAGAGAATCTAGTATGTTTCCAGCAGCTTTTCTGAAACGTGACTAACTCGATAATACAAAGTGCTGCTGCTGTGTTTGCTGCTGTTTTTCTTTTGTCACCCACCCTGAGGAATAAGCCCTTAAACCTCACAGAGATTCTACCTAATCAGCTTCTGGTACACACACACACACACACACACACACACACACCCCTAAACACTGCTGTAGCTCAGGGTCTCTAACTTATGGCTTTTGTCACGTCTTTAAAAGTTTTGCCCTCCGGCAACAGCGTCAGCAGCTAGAAAGATACTTTATTTATCCTCATGGGGAAATTCACAGATAATAATAATAACTGGTGGCTGCTGCTGCTGCTGCTGCTGCTCGAGGTCGACCAGTGAATCGTTCCAAATCATTTCTGTGAGCTTAACGTCTCTCTCAGTACTCAGTCGTGCTGTACCGAGTCTCTTTCTTTCCTTTCGGCCACCCCATTCTCTCAGAGGTCCCCGTTGCTTCCAGCCCTCCCCGGCTGCCCCTTGCTTCCTGTCAGATTGTGTCCGTCAGGGGGGTTTGGGTTGCCCCTGGAGATTGGCAGACTGAGTCACTGGAGGTGGTGCGATGTAGGACTGGTGAGCCGGAGTGATGGAGGAGCTGACCGAGGGGCAAAAGCAGGGTAGCGGTGGTGGTCGTTGCCATGAGAAAGCAGGGTGTAGAGTGCAGGAGGGGGGTGCTGGTGATGTCAGTTTGATCCAGCGATGGCTCAGCAAGGCTATTCTCAAACGTGAATAGCAGAGGCAATGAGAGGCTGTGCCTGGTGTTTGGGGTATTTATGTGTGGAAAAGTTAGTAGTAGAGGTCACAAGGTTCTTTAGCATTTATCGACTTTGAATCCAGTTTTTGATTTACTCATTGGATTGGAAGATTTTTCAATTCCTTGTTAAGTCAAATGACTTTTTATTTACAGCTTTAGCTGCAGAGTCAGGATCACAAAATCATTCATTATACAGGAACAAAACAACACAATAGTTAAGTGGTAGACAGATCAGTCGCCTCAATCTAATGTTAATGAGGCAGTAGCTAAGTTATTTTTGGCAAATGTCCATTGAACTACTGTAGCTGCAGCTGCCGAGTGTTTAATCCCAGTTTAAAGTGAGAAGCCTGTTGGCTGATCGACTTGCACATTGCTGACGAGATTCTGTTGCCTTTAAATTAATTAATGTTTTCACCAAACGTGAATTGGACCAAAATGTTTACAGAAACCAACCCCGAGTGTTGTTCAGAAATAAATGTAAAATAACGTCATAGTCCACCGAGACTTCATATTACGAACAGGGGATGTCCCTCAATGGAGTCTCGGCACTGGTGAGGGTGGTGTGAAGAAGAGATGACTGGATGATGAATTAGGTACAAAAATGGTTATGTTATGGTTAGTTTGTTTAAATTTTAAGCCGGACTACAATCTTTCACTGACCATAACCAAGTGCTGTACGTGTCTGAAGCCAACCATAAGAACTTTTGGAGTTCTGGAGATGTTGAACTACGTTTATGTATTTTAAATGTTAGTTATCAACGTATTTATGTTAATGGTTAACAAATGGTCAGTAGTGGCTGTAGCTTAGCTCTATGGAAACTTAATTTCGAGGGAACTAGGTTGGGTTAAAAATATAGACGACAAGATGTGGATGCACAGATGAGCCAGTGAAGGACTTCTAGAATGCAGATCTGGTGAAACACCAACTGACTAAGTAGAGAGGTGGAAAGAGAACAGTAAAAGAGAGGAAGACAGAAGTATGTTCCTGATTTAGTTTATGGTATTGGTGACCTTATTTATAAGGTCATTGCAAACTTTTACTGAAATCCTGCAGTAACGAGGGCTGCTGTCTCAGTTTGTATCACCCCCCCACTCCATAATTAATCCTTTTTACATATAAGACTCGACTTGAAAACTGTACAAGCCTGAACTTCTTGTCTCATGATTGAAATGCAAACTGTTAAATGATCATTATGTATTCAGATAATCTATTGGGCAGAGAGCTTCGTTTCTTCCACTGACTGTCCCCTCGGACTCGAGGGTGAATTGATATGAGTCTGGAAAGACGTGCATGTAAACTGCAGCTTCACTGGTTCGAGGAAATGTACAACGTAATTTTAGTCTTCAGATTGAATCCTCACCTAGGCATCTTTAAAGTAAAGTATTATTATATACAGTTAATATAATGTGATGCTGAGATTTAGTCAGTTATTTGTTCAAACTGCTTTTTTCAGGGTCAAGGATGAACTTTTAGACTCATCTTCACCAGGTAATGTGAGATACCAGATTTACAACTGAATTAACTGTGTTGAAGGTGTTTTTCGAGAACAGACTTGTTTTGACTTTCATGCTAAAATGCACTGAGCGGTCCACTGGAGCACTGGCCCTCTCCGGATAAGGTGACAAATGGACCAAACTCTCACACAGCTGGTGCAGTCCTTTAAGAATGTAGTACACCCTCCTCAACTCCCTCCCTTACAGCCTCAAATGACCTTTGTTGGCAACTGAGCGGTCAAACGCTCTCTCCATCCTCTCACCCCTCGCCCCTTCCCTCGAGGTGAGTTCATTGACTATTCAGACTCTTCGCCCCTTCCTCGCTCTGTCTCTCTTCCCTCCATGGTGTAGGGACAGGTCATAAACCCAGCTCAGCTAGAGTGAGTCAGACAGATAGTTGATAAATTCAAAATATGAAGGGATGGTGGGGAGGAGTGTCAGGAGGATTTATAGCACATTTGTCAGTTTTCTTGATGTAAAGATTAAATGTCAGGAGTTTGACAGGCAGCTGACAGGTTGACGGCTCATTTACGCATTTAACTTCTCATTTATTCAAATTTTTTTGTATCAAAGTTACAAAGTTGAATTATGCAACCACTTTAAAATCTCTCTCTAGGTTTTGTTTTATACTTAATTTTTACTCCACACATGAAATTATTTTCATTACTGTCTGCATTTTGACTTTATTCAGCATTTCAAACAGATATAGAACAAGGTTGTGCTTATTGAACAGGATTTCAGTTGGTTGGATAAACAGCCATCAAACAGTTTTCCCAGTTACTGGAGTTCCCGGTCAGCGTGTAAACCCTCCTGTATCAATCTGAACATTGTTGACGAAAGACTTGGTCATCTTTCCACGTACTGTACCTACCTATTGTACAATATTTTGACTTTGAAGAGCTTCAACTGTCAGTCATCGATTGCTCAGGAGCCACACAGCCGTTATCCGCCAATCCTAGGGCTCCGGTTCCTCCAGTCCATGTGTCTAAGCGTCCTTGGACAGGATTGAACCACAGGTTGTTCCCAGTGGGTCAGGCCAGCGTCAGTGTTTGAGTGAGTGTTCCTCACAGTGACCTGAATGAGAAGTTAACTGAACTCGTTTGCCTTTGAAAACAAACTGTCTTTAACTAAATACTTTATCAGTTGTGTTGTAGTTATCCCCATATTTTCATCTCTCCATTTAAATCTCAGGGATAATGTTGTTTACCAGTCTGCAGCTCTTCTCTGAACGACCAGCTTTATCCCATGTGGCATTTCTGTCTTCCAAGCTTTCATTTCGAAATGACAGAGCCAAATTTAGGCCTTCAAAACAAACCTTTGAGTGATTATTCATTAATCCTGTTTTGATTAGAAATGTGCGTCTCGGCTCAGACCCACAAAACAAACTTTCATTTCTGTCGTCACTGCAGGTGTAACACGTCTTTCAGTCAAACGGAAGCACTGAACTGATTCCCACATTTCTCTGTGATGCTGCCTGTAAAAGAGCAAATATTAGACAAATGTCAGGGTCTGGATTTAGTCTCATTTACTTCCTCCAGGTGAACTGCTTGTTCATGCAGACTCGCAGGTGAAGCGCTGACAGGTCTCGACCTCGTCGTTTTTTTTCTTTGTTTGTCCCTGAATGACCCAGCGAACAGGAATCTACTTTTCATACAGAATGCAGCGTCTCTCTTATTCATTTTTATGCCTCCAGCTGGAGCCTCTGATCATTTATTCACTTCCTCCACAGAAATGCAGATTTATTAAGAGACACTGGGGCGTGCACAGCTTAAAACAAACAGACGGCTTTTTAGGGGTCATCCACTAAAATGTCATTCTCTGTATTAGAATAGCTGCTGCAAGACTGATTTATCTCACACTTGCCTGATTAGAAATCACTTTATGCAGAAAATGACACTGTACATTTAACCTGGTTAATATAATGTATGTGATGTTGCAGGTCACTCACCTTTATTCTAAATATAATTAAGGTTGCTTTAAATGTGTCAGTTCCAGTTTAACACATATTTAATTACACAATGTGACTCAACACTCATGTGTAAAAAGCAAATCAGAAACTGCTTTTTACAAATTCATGGCTAAGAAATCAACTATGTTCAAGAGGAATATTTTGGGCCAAGATTTCTGAAGTAATTCATGTTTATTTAAAGCGATATTTAGCAGCTGGGGTATTTAAAGTGAAGGTCTAAGTGTATTTGAAAGTTAAAGTATTTAAACATCCCAGTAAACTCGAGCAGGATGATCTTTTCTGTTTCAGTGTCCTAGTTTCACCAGTAAACGACTTAAAACAGTGTGCCAAGGAAGTCTTAAAGGAGGTTGTTAACACAACACAGGAGCCATTAATCACATCTTTTGGGTTTGTTTGGTATAAAACTTCCATCCGTCGATTGTCTTAGCTGCTTGTGAGGGTGCTGGAGCTTATCCCAGCTGTCAGCTGTTGTAGTTACTGGAAAAAATTCTGGAATTCTTAGACCAAAGATTTCAAATGTAGAGAACTCGCACCATAAAACAGGTGACAGAGTTTGGGACGTTTTGACCATAATGTAGATTTGTTGGTGGCAGTATGAAAGAGTATTGTGTCTTACTTGTGTCATCAGGTTGTAAGAGTCTTAACTCAGTATGTTAGTAAAATAAATTCTTTTTAAATATGAAAATCATCATCAACAAGTGATCAACATCAAGAAGAAAAAAAGCACCAGTGTTTGTCACAGGAAATCAGGATATCAGAAGGAAAAGGGAAAATGCTGGAGGATAAAAGGAGCAGTAATAGTGGTAAATCTAGTTAAGTTGGAGGTTGGGCTTCAGTCCGAGCCTCCGGGGAGATTTCTGAGAATCAGAATTCAGCTCACACTCTGCAGCTCCTCAAGTCTGACTCACAGCAGCAAGAAAGCTCCAAGGACACACAGGCGGTCTGTCTGAGAGGGTCTCTGCTACACGCACAGACACACACGCACAGACACACACACAGACACACGCACAGACACACACACGCGCAGACACGCGCACACAGGCGCACGCGCACACAGACACAGGCGCACGCGCACACACACGCGCGCACACACAAACATTTTCATCTAACAAAACAAACATCTTTAGGATTACTTTTCTTTGTGTCTACCAGGATGGTTTGTGACCTGTGCACCTGAAGGCACCAGTTGAACTTATTGATTATTGATCTTAACTAACAAAGCTGTCGGCGAGAAAAAAGTAAAGAGTTACACAAACAACATGAGACTTTCTGACTAAATAACAGAGAAATGCAATTTTACTTTTCTATCACATCTGCTGTAGGAACAAACTGAAAATTAATTAACCCCAGTTTGACAGTTATTGTGTAAATGCAGGATCAATATTGTTTTTAACCAACAATGCACCTGTGACATCATCATGATCTGTTTTACAGCACAGATAGGTGCTGATACCTGCTGATTGACTTTTAGACGCTGTGTAAATGTGTGATGGAAGTTGGCCACTTGCCATTTTTCTGCTCTGAGTTTGATAAATGGCTCCGAGTCTTCAGTCAATGTGGGTTTTTTTATTCACTGATTTTCATATTTGGTGCTTGTCCTTTGTTTAATCTGTGAAAAAGAAGTGTTTGAATTTAACTTTCTAACTTTAACCTCAGCTCCCAGACTTTGTCATGTTCAAGTTCAAACGCCGTGTCCCTCCTCCTCCTCCCTTTTTGTCTTTTAGCCACAGACTGGAGGTGCTTCTCCCTGCACTGCTGTGTGCCATCTGTCTCCTCGTCCTGCCGTCGTCCTCTACCCCCGACGACGAGTCAGGTATGCACCGCTTCCTCTTTGTCCCCGTCACGTTCACTGCTGCCTCCACCACCGACACCCACAACTCCCTTAAATCATATGTGACCTCTGACATTAAGGGCAGCAGGGGGCTCTTTAATCAACTCCACTCATTGTTTTTTTTGCTGACACGTTCAAGGGTGTTCAAGTGTCCAGCAGAAAATCAAGGTTAACTGATACAATATGAATTTCTTATTCTTTACTTGTGACAATAATAAGAAGCACAATATTCTGAGATGTCACAAGCTAAAAAGTGACATTATGGCATACGTACAGTTTTTCATACTGAAGGAAGCGATCAGCACATTGATGACCAGTAGGAGCTGCAGCTACACAACTGATTTTTACGTGTTTAACTCTACAAACCTCCTGCAGCAACAAACGCTGTACAGTACATATAACTACAGTATAGTTACTGCAGAGTAATTAATCACCTCCATCCAATTAAAGGTTTGTTGGGTCTGTAGCAGAGTACAGTAAATGTCACGCCTTGGCTCTTAGAAGACTTTTGCTGTAGTGTAGAGTAAAATGTTTAGTTGTCTTGTTCTGTCTTTTTTCCTTATTTTTCTCCACTGTTATGTTACAGTAATGTGTTTATTGTGATTTTGATGATGGGGAAAATGATTCCCAGACGTTTTCTCTGAGCTGTACAAGTGTGACAGCTGTGGTGTTGAGTGAAATCTCAACTGCTACTGGATAGATACATCTTAAATAAATGTCGTAATGCTAAAATTATTATTTACTAGAACTTAAACATCAGCATCGTCTTTAAGATCCTGTATTTTGCATGAACAGGAACATGAAGGACCAGCAGGCCCCAGCAGCTCCACACTTTACACAGACATGAGAATATTCTCATTTAACTCAACACGAACTTGTAGAGTCATATTTCTTGAATTGTGACATTAAAGTCGTCTCCCTCCTCAGATGATTCCAAGCTTGTCCAGGTGACCATTCCTGTCACCTCACCTGTGTTTGCTGTGCTGGGTGGCTCTCTGACCTTACCCTGCCTCGTGTCTCTGGCCCTCCCGCCGCCCTCCCCCTCCACCAACGGCCGCCACGCCGTGCTGTCTCTCCCCCGGGTCAAATGGAGCGTGCTCACTCACGGTCGAGAGACGGAGATCCTGGTGGCTCGCGGCGACAGGGTGCGAGTCAGCGAGGCCTACAAAGACCGAGCCTCGCTGCTCAATTACGCCCCCTCTCCCGCCGACCTCACCCTGCGGCTGGAGAACCTAAGGCAGAACGACACCGGCTTCTACCGCTGCGAGGTGCAGCAGGGTCTGGAAGACGCTGATGATGTGGCTCAAGTCAAGGTCAAAGGTGAGAAAGATGTTTTTCAGCTCTGTGTTTGGGACGTGTGTTGGATATTAGTCAGATTTGAGGTTTAAGACAGAGGTCAGCTATGTCTGCTGTAAGCTTGTGGATCTGAGCCCGGCACATTAAGCTGAGAGGAACACTTAATTTGCAGCTATTTTCACCAGGGTTATCCAATCTCTTCTCTGCAAAGCGTAACCTCAGAATAATTTAGCTAAATAGCTCAATGGCATCGACCGAACCGGTGAGTTAACAGATATGTTTCAAATCGAAGGATAGTAGTCCAGTGGATTCAGTGAGAAGGATGAAGATCAAACACTTTCTTCTAGAGAACAGACAGAACTGTACCTATCATATTATGTTAAACTGTGAAAAATGGTTCTCACACTTTTGCAGAATAGTCACACAGTTGTTGTTCTGCGTTTTACAGGGGTGGTGTTTCATTATCGTGATGCATCTAGCCGGTACGGCTTTACCTTTGAGCGAGCCAGAGAGGCCTGCGAGGAGATCGGGGCTCGAGTTGCCTCTCCAGATCAGCTCCTGGCTGCCTACCACAGCGGATACGAGCAGTGCGATGCAGGCTGGCTCTCTGACCGCTCAGTGAGGTGAGGACCTGAGAGGAAGGAGTTCAGTGTCAAACAGGACACATTACTCTACACTTGATTAAGTGGCCTCTTAACGAGAAAGTTCTCTCATTGTTGTGTGGAATATTGATAAGAGACACTCAGAGGTACAGTCTACATCTGGCTGCAGCTCGGATTGTTAATGCAGCTCTACACAAAGTCAGTAAATTACTAAGCTGACACATTGCCAACCGTGTGGTTGAAGGAGCATCCAGTACGGAGTTTGGACAGTTTGGAGGGCTGGTAGTGGAGTACTCAGCCCGCTAATATTTGATATGCTCTCTAACTGTTCACATCAGGATGTACATATCATCAAGCGGCTGAGGGGCACTCGTCTAATCTCAAACCAAACATTTCTCCCAGTTTCAACACTCGCACACATAAGAGCTCAAACAAGTGATGTTTGGAGTGGAGCCATTACAGAGAAAGAGGTACTTGGCGTTTCAGTGCTGTTTGTCGTGTCATTCTGCAGATATCCCATACAGATGCCAAGAGAAGGCTGCTTTGGAGACATGGATGGACTGCCAGGAGTGAGGAACTATGGACTCGTAGAGCCCGATGAGCTTTATGACGTCTACTGCTACGTGGAGAATATTGAGGGTAAGGCAACCAAAAGGACGTTTGCTGTTAATTGGATGGTTTGGTGTAGAGCCCTCAATCCCAAAGCATTTACACCTGATTCAGTTCAGGACACAAACCATAATAAAATGTGAAACTCGTCTCCCTCTGTGAAGGTGACGTGCTCCATGGCTCCACTCACCAGCGTCTAACCTTCTCGGAGGCCAAGGCCTACTGTCTGAGTCATGGGGCAGAGCTGGCCACCACAGCTCAGCTGTACGCTGCCTGGAATGATGGACTCAACCACTGCAGCCCAGGATGGCTGGCAGATGGGAGTGTGCGGTACCCCATTGTCACCCCTAGAGAGCGCTGTGGGGGTGGGGAACCCGGGGTTAGAACAGTCTATCGGTACGCCAACCAGACGGGCTTCCCAGAGACTCACACTCGACATGACGTCTACTGCTTTAGAAGTAAGAACAGTTTTACACCAATTCAACACCAACATTTCTCATTCGTGGGATAATAAAAGTTTATTCTATTTAATGCCCGATAGGTGTGATGACTTACTGTATTGTAAAAGCGACCCAATGTAAAAAATATTCAACCATCACATGTTTATAAGAGGGAATCAGCATCTTGGCGGATCTGTTCATGTGGCTTTTATCCCCCACTTTAGCAAGAATGCTTTTGGATCCGACTTGTTTGTGAGGTGGTATACAACAATACAACATTTTCTAACTCTGCTCTTTACTGCAGGCGATAACGGCCCTTACACAGATTCTCCTCAGGATTTTCTTGCCACTGAGCCAGAGGACATTGGCCAGGACATTGTTTTCCTAACTAATCCAGCTCAGGAGGAGGTGAGCATTAGCGAGGCAACAGCAAAGGGGGGTGAAGAGCAGCAACATGCCCACACCGCCAATCCCGTAAAGCAGGGCCCGGTGCAAGTTCAGTCCCCAACACTGTGTTACGACAAGGACCCACCTCTCGCAGTAGAGCTTGAGTTTACTACTCCTCCATCTGACCATCAGGTTTCCACTAAAGATACCTGGGAGCAAATAGAGAAGGCCAACTACCCGGAGTCTTTTCTACCTGCCCCTGAAGATTCCCTGAACACCAATCATGAGGAGTCTCACATATTTCCAACAACCTCTCCAGAGACTTCTAGTGTGGTAACTGTTGGTGATGCAGCCACTTTACCCACAGCTAATGGGACCGACGAGCATCACATCTCTGAGAATGAGACCTTGGATATGATAGTGTGCAACGCAGAATCTGTAACCGATGCAGGTGAATTGCTCAACAGCTCTTCTGATGTGCATCAGGAAGGTGATCTCCCCGTTTTGCAGGAGGACCACACTTCAGGTGACCACTTGCAACATCCTTCTGAAACTGAGCTGACATACACCAGCACCTCTTACGATGCTTCACAGGAGCCAGAAGAGGCCAGTGCTGCTACCGCTGAGGTTGAATCAGCAGTGACTACTTCCCCTCATGTTGAGGAACCAGATGTTAACTCCAGTCCACCTGAGAACCACCCAACAGAAGAAGAGTCTGGAGATGAGAGTTCAAGTCAATATGAGGATCCACAGAACTTAGTGACTCAAAGTTTGGCTGGTGTCGATACCTATGCTACCTCTGATCTGGTCTCTACAACTGGTTCAGGTAAATCTACAGTCAGTAGAAAGAAGCTCTGCTAGTTTGAAATGTCAGACACTGACCTGTTGGCTGAATAACAAAAGTAGATACTCCTCCTCCGTTGGGGCTAGGGTGTTGTCTTACTTGCTGATTCAGATTTATTGTGTTAGAGGCCCAGTGGTTAGGGTTATAAACAGTGGGATTAGATTTCATTAAAGTTTATGGATATATAACCTTCACACAAATCTTTGATGATATTTCCTATCAAATAGAAATGTTGGACCAACCATCACTGCTTTGCTAAAAACTCATCCCTACATAATATCAAATAAAGGTCTTCAAATCTGTGCCTTTACTTGACAGGTTTCGATCCTACTCAGGACCACTCGGGTGCGACTGCAGACTCCTCTATCCCAGTCGATCGTGGTGACGAGGAATCAAATAGCACTTCAGAGGACACAGCACCAGATACAATCGACCTGAGTGGACACATCCGTCCTTCTGAAATACCAACAGCAGAGGTCATCACTGTCCCAGACGACTCAGACTTCAGTGTAGATGCTCCCGTTCTAAACAGTTATCCTGTTACTTTGACATCCTCAGTACCTGTAACCATGTCTCCCTCTTCTGTGGAGGTTGAAGCCAGCTCTCCAGAGATTTTCACCTTCATACCCGAGAGCAATGCTTCGTCTGGGGCCGAACCTCTGGAGGACATCCAGGGCAAACTTGAGCAAGAGGGATTAGGAGAAAACCCAGAAGTATTTCTCAGTAAAACCCAAAATATTACAGACAGTGATTTGGAGGTGAGGGAGAAAGGCAATAATCAAACTTCAGAATCATATGAGGAATCCGGTGGATCATCAGGAGACATCGCAGAAATGAAACCAGAACTTCTGTTGACGAGTCCGACTCTGTCGACAGACACTGGTGCACCTTCTTCAGGGGTAAAAGTCACACTGATCCCTCGTGTGACTGTCACACCTGGCTGGGAACAGTCCACCTCCCCCTCCACACCACAGGAGTCTCGCTCTGATCGAGAGCACAGTGCAGAGCCTCCCGTCACCAAGGAACCGGACGACAGCTCTAAGGAGCGCAAAACTATAGTGGGGATCACCACCAGCAGCATTAATGGTGAGTTACTAACGAGCAACCAGAAGCATATGTCAGTTAACACTTTGGCTCTGAACAATTAGTGGCTCTGCCCCTTTGTCAGGAACTGAAGCTTAAGTTGATGATTCATTTATAATCATTTTCAGACAAAATGTAAATGATTTTTAATTGATTGATTAATTATTAATTAGCTTCTCTAAAATATGCCCGCATGAAAGTCACATATTCACATGGTGCTGAAAGGTTTATGTCAACTGTCTAAACAGAACCTGGATCAGAGGGGGGCGAGGGGGAGACCGGCACAGACGAGCCCTCGACTGAAATATGCACGTGGCATCCGGACGAGGATGAGGACGCCGTTCACGACGTGACCGTCGCTGCTCCCACCATGTTCCCAGACAATTTCAAAGAAGCACAGGTGGAAGAAGCCGCCATGGCTGCCTCGCTGCCTGCTGCCAAAGTTTCTGCTGCGAGACCAGGAGGCCCTTCAGGTGCTCCTTAAAAGGCGCTGCGTGTTTGGTGGTGACAGAAACAGCAGCTGGTGTTAGCATGTTTCGAGTCCTTCTCAAATTTGCCCACTCAGGACAGAGATTTACTGCAAGCTGCAGTTTAGCACCTCAAGCTGCTTCAGCACAACAGATGGATTAGCTTCTCATTTTGAATGAATAACGCAGCAGGAATCTCCTCACTGTGTTACATAAGAGCTATTATCTGCTTCTGGGGGATAAAAACTAAAGTTCTGTTTAAGTACAGAGACCAGTGAGACTCTAGATGTTTGATATTCTTTCACATTTTTTTAAAAACATACAGCACAAAAGTCTTTAGCACGAAGTGAATGTCTAAAAACTTCAGTCATTTCTGATGTAGTTAGAATTAATGTTTATGGGCTGACAACATGTCTACATTAGAAAACATCACAACAATTTGATTTGGATATTATTACAAATTTAAAAATAGTTTATTTTACAGGCATCAAATTAAATATATATCCCTCCTCTGTACAGTTACTACGTTAATGCCAAACTCCTTTAATAAAAGTGTCATTACTGTGGTGGACTCCATTCCTGATGTAACAGCGCCCTCTGCTGGTGTCTGAGGTCAGGTTTTCAGCCCTTCTGAGAAGCTGTGAACTTGATTTGTTAGAAATAAAATAAAAAGGTTTTGATGTAGATTGCAGTGTCGGCCATTGTTATGATGAGAGGTTGAAACTCTTTGAGCTTTGTTAATAAGTACCATCGTCTCCACACGTCTGCAGACTCCTGTCTGGAGAACCCTTGTTTGAATGGAGGCACTTGTGTCGACGGTGAAACAACAAGCTGCGTTTGCCTGCCGGCTTACGGAGGAGACATGTGTCAGACAGGTTCGGTGACCGCTACCTGATTAACAGACACTTAAGACATTCACACTTCAATCATTTGTTAATGTCCTTCACCCCCCTCTCATCCATTGTGTCTCAGACCTGGAGGAGTGTGAGCCAGGCTGGGACAAGTTTCAGGGATTCTGTTATCATCATTTTACCAACCGGCTGAGTTGGGAGGCGGCTGAGCAGCAGTGTCGGGTGTGTGGCGGGCATCTGATTTCTGTCATGACCCCTGAAGAGCAGGACTACGTCAACGGTAAAACAGAATTCACTGGGATCAGTGTTCTAGTAATCTGGGTGCAAAATATCTGAGTCTGGATTTCATCGTTTCCAGTTAGCAAGTAAACGTTCATCTGCTTTTTGATGAGCATTTTACAGATCTATAAAATATTTTGTTTTATTCACCAGGGAAACAATCATCTTAACTGATTCTGTGAGGATGTTTGGACGTCATAAAACATGTGGTCTCTGCATCCTCGATGTGAATCTAGTGTTAAACAACAACATGCTGTAAACAATATCATTAAAACAGTTTTTACAGTGTAAAGACAGTTTCTTCCAGCTGACACGCTGCCGTTCATCTGGCATCTGGTAAATCTCTCATGTTGGTGAGATTTCTTCCTTGAGCTCTGGAGGGTTTCCGTTTCATGCCTTGCTAAACGACACTATCACAGTAGGAATCTAACACCTTAACATTCTTACATTTGTTTTAACAAAGCTTCTTAAAATTGTCCAGACGAGACACAATGATTGTTCACATCTTCCATCCTCTTGAATCCGTTTTTGTCCTGCAGGACGTCATGGTTTTGGAGCTGGTGTTGGTGTTTTGTCTGGTGACACGGCGAGGAGATTTCTATCTGACATTCCTCTGCTGGTTGTGTTTTAACTGTGCGGGCAGTTGTCATGGACTTTACAGGCTGATACTCACAGTTATGAAAGCAAATGTAAACAGGTTTCAATTTAATTAGTCAACTTTGTTAGAATTCAAAAAGCAGAGTAGTGTAACAGGACTTAAAGTGGGTATAATTTAACTTTGACTTTAAACTGGGTCTTGTTGGAAGTGGTTATCAATCAGGTGAACAGGTTAATATGATACAATCATTTTCATTTTTAGACAAATACAGAGAATATCAGTGGATTGGACTGAACGACCGGACCATTGAGGGGGATTTCCGCTGGTCGGATGGGAACCCTCTGGTGAGTTTGGACTTTGACCTGCTGGATGCATCAAACATGGAACCATTCGCTCATTTCAGTTCTGAGAGTTTTTAAATTGCTTCATTTGCATCTTCGGTTTTAATCTCTTCGTCTCAGCTCTATGAAAACTGGTATAAAGGCCAGCCCGACAGCTACTTCCTGTCTGGTGAGGACTGTGCTGTGATGGTGTGGCACGATGGCGGCCGCTGGAGCGATGTGCCGTGCAACTACCACCTGTCCTACACCTGCAAGAAAGGAGTCTGTGAGTTCACTTCACTTTAACTGCTCCTTTTCTCATTTCTTACGACTTCTTTTTGTTCCAATATTTTTCTGAAACTGTCGCTAGTGGTCAAGTAGTCTCGTCCATTTTCTTCCCCCCTGCAGCCTCCTGTGGTGAACCCCCTGTGGTTCCCCATGCTAAGGTGTTTGGGAAGAAGCGTTTGCGTTATGAGACAAACACCAAAGTCCGCTACTACTGTGAAGAAGGTTTTGTGCAGAAACTAGATCCTGTAATCAAGTGCCTGCTCAGCGGCCAGTGGGAGGAGCCACAGATTACCTGCACAACAGGTAAGGGTTTTAATTGGCTGAACTCTTTAGACACAGAGGCATAAAAATGTGAGCTTGGTTTAAGATTTATGCAAAAGGTAGACAAAGAAAACATTTAAGGCTGAGTTCAGATGATGGTTAAATAACTTAAAGTAGAAGTTCTCTTTGAAGGAGCCCTGGTGGTCACATCATGTGTGTCTGTCATGAGACTGATCATACACTTTGTTTTTCCCCTCACGTTCAGCCCATTCAGTGGAAGAGGACGTAGTTCTTGTGCTTCACCAGCATGACGACACTGTGGAGGTCACCGATACAGCCACAGAGAAAACAGCTCCACAGTTCTGGGACATTAAGTGGAACTTATAATCCCTCCTTTTCCTTTTTTAATTAGCAGGATTTCTCATGTTCTCCCACTTTTCTTATGTCTCAGTTTGTTCAATAAGAAAATCTGTATAGAACTAATGATTAATATGAAAGAAGTCGGTGTCCCAGTTCCTGCAGTCATAGAAACACCTGGAAAGATGCTGACGCGTGTCTAAAAAGATGTTGATGCATCTGTTTATTTGGTCCTGGAAAGAATGAGTTCCTGGTGAAACTGTGGGAACACAACACAGAATCCCTCACTGGACTTTTTTTAAATAGATAACGCTGATTTTACAACCATGTAGTTTTAGCTGTGTACAGATGCTTTTCTTTCTTTTTTCCACCCTACAGGACATGTTGGATGAAACAAAGCACCTGGGAACTAACTAGACAAATGCATATAAACCCTAAATGATCCAGTTCTTTAGACCCACTCAACTGAACTTGCTGAAAGAGTTTTTCCTGTAATGTAACTTATCAGTCTGTGTTAACCCAAATAAACCAAATGAAACGTAGGATATTGTCTAAACCCTGTAGGTGGAAGGAAGGATTTTATCCAAAACTACGTATGTGAATAACAAACTTAATGTTCTTTATTTTCTGAATTTTATACCCAAGTCTAACGTTGAAGTTCAGCCTCTTCAGTGACAATGTTGAACTCGTCATAAACGCTGGACTTTAACTCTTCTGTAACAGACGTCTGTACGTGATAGTTTGTGATTTGTGGGTTCTACACGAAGCAAAATGTGATGATGTGATTCTCAGCATCAGCTGGTCTGACTTCACTAAAACCTGCCGTACTTTAAATCTCTAAGAGTCCTGGTTTTTACTTTTGGATCAGTGGACCGTTTCCCTTTATTCCCCACGGTGCAGCAGATGTGCTCATTCAATGTGTGTCAAGCTTCAGATAAATACGTTTTCAGCACAAAAAGAACTGTTCAGTTTCCATAATGTTTCAGTACAACCAGCATTTCACCAGTAACCTGGTCTATCTCAAGGCAACCCTGAAGATCTGTCACACTTCCTTTTATGCACTCCCATCTCACACCTGTTGCCATTTCATAATCAGCGACAGTCGACACAGGTGCAGGAACTCACCATCCACGAGTTGATTTATGAAGATATGGACGAATTATGAGTCAGTGTGCATCACACATGTAAATGTGTAGTGCCCCCTCAGAGGTGCATAATTTGGTTTATCTGTGTTTCATTCTGTGACTGCTTTGACATATTCTTATTATGAAGTCGTGTCCTTGTATGGTTCAGTCATGGGATTTAGACTCTTAACTAGACTATTTCGTGAGGACTGAAAACATTTATGCTTCTGGTTTGAGAATTGTCATCTATTCATATTACCATTTGTCTTTTATGTCTTTGTGATGCATGAAAAAAAAGAAACCTGCTCAATTAGACTGCTGATGATGTCATTGACAGCAGGTGTGAGATGTGAGTGCATATAAGGCTGCTGACACGTGTGTGGCTGTGTTTATTAAACTGATAAAAAAAAAAACATTGCTTCAAACTTTGCTGGTGTTGAAAGAAATCATGGTTTTGAGCCTTGGTGCCTAAATAACAGGTCTCTCCCGTTTGAGAGGGCAGCTGAGAAACCAGACTAAACCTCGGCTGTCAGCACATGAACGGGAGGCTCCAGTCTGAGTCCCTGTGTGCTTCAGTCACTTAAATAAATGATGAGTTGATGACCACAGATGCTTTGACTACTACTCTCCTGCCTTGATAACGTTACATAATGTAATGAACATAAGTTACTCTACACTGGCTCAAACGGACAGATGTTGTTCTGGAATCAATCAGGACAACATCAACAAAAATCTATTGTATCTTTCTAGATTTAAAATGACTGTGTCAGTAATGAAGCACGTTAGGTTATTTGTTGATCTAAGTAGAGTTAATATAGTAGATATTGATCCAATGGAAAAACTTAAAAGTTTTAATTTACTGTAATTAGCTGTAAAATTACAGCTGATAATGTCAAACATTAAAATAATGTTTGTAAGAATATGATCACATGACTCTGGATTAACAGGACAGATGTCTTTCATTTCTTATCACAAATTCAAGCAGAATTTATGGAGTATTGCTTCTTCGTGACGTTTTAACTCACATTTCTTGACTCATCAGTGTGAAACCTGCAAACTGCAGAGCTGCAGCCTTCGCAGCAGTTTGCATTTGTTACCACTTGTGTTCAGATAAAGCTGTGTTTTGATTATTTTTTATACGGGCTCTGCATTAAGTGGTAGGTAATTCAGAAGGAAGGGCACGCTCCACCGAGTGCCCTCAGCTGTGTAGCACACTGTTGTTTCTCATTCTGCCACAAGGAGCTGCCAAAGTAATACAGTTTTAAATCTGCTCTGCTCTCCTTCCGGTTTAGAAGGGAAAGTATGGCAATACTGAGGTAAAGTAAAACCTTCAGTCACAGAGGTAACCAAAACAAGACTCTGAATTATGAAACTTCTCAAAACCTGAACCTGACAGTGACGTCTGAATGTGTGTCACACAAAAAGCTGGAGATAAAAGCAGTGATGAAGAAGCAGGTGAACTCTCGCTTTGTTTAGTCCAGTAAGTGACACGGGGTGAAACCTGCTGCCATGTTGACATACGTCTTTATTAAATAAATTACATACAATACATTTTACAGCTGAGCTCACAGGAAGCAGTTCAGTCTCATGTTAAATAGACACACTGGCAGGTTGGTCAGCATTTCTTTCCCCACTTCAGTGCAACTAATAATTCAATTAGTGAGAGAAGCTGATGTTATCCAAGCTAAAATGTATTGTCAGTTTAACATACACTTGCTCTGTCTCTGTCTATTGGAGGAAATGAGGCTAATAAAAACACTTTAATATGTAAGAGCAAAACAATTATTGTCTCATTTCTTGTTTGGTAGAAAGCTGAGTTTAGAGTTGCTGTATACGGTTCTAATCGGCTGCTGAATTAATTCTGGCTTCAAAAAAATGTGCATCCAACAACACAGATTTAGAGACATTCATCAAATGACTTTGAATTAAACTTGAAAATGCATAAAAAATGTCAGTAATTGTCTGGTGCTTCTGATGTGAGGTTTCTTGAGCAGGATTTGTCCCATTGGTGGATTTCGGTAATACTGTGCAGTAAGTGTATTTCATTTATTGTTTTTTTTTGCAGTCCTGCAGCTCTGAGATTCTCTAACAACCTTTTAGGATTTACGTCAGCTACCTATAGCAGTAGGCTCCGTAAACATGTGTCATCTTGTTGGGGAATCCAAATGTGCGCACCCCTGCCTCAGGGAGGTCCCCACAGCGCTTCCTAGGGTTCCTGATGGGAAATCGCACGCTGCCGTCTTTCAACCATCCACCGTCACACTGGTCGTAGTGTTGGAAATGCCAGGCAGCATAAAGCTGGCCGACCAACGCCAACTCAGCCCCCTGGTGTTTGCACGCATGTCCTGCCTGCTCGAATGAGAACGGCCCCGACAGGTAGAAGACGGAGCCTGTGAGAGGAGAAAAGATTTATACAGTGTAAACGTATCCAGACAACTTCAGTCCAGCGTTCTGGTATCATTTTGGTAAAAGCAGCACATAAGTCTTTTGTTTTCCAACTTTCCATCTCACTTGTCCTTTTATTCTGATTGCAGTGGATGTTTCCAGGAACAGACAGCCAAGTATTTTCCCACAGATGAACTTCATCATGTCTCACCGACGGTCTTTGTAGTCCTGTCGACCTACCCACTGTCACACGGTAACATCTAAAGGTCAGATTGTTGCTACAGTACACAAACGTGACATTTAGAACCAGCGCTGAAACACAAACTGGCTGTGATCTAAAGTCACGACGTCCTCGTCCGCAGAACACTGAACAGAGATGCTCATCAGTTTTTAACCATCGACATCTGAGTGTCTGTGGACACTGAGGATAAAAACCATCAGATTAAATCCTTATGAATTTCATGGTGACCAAACCATTTGGTGAAAAAACATGTTGTGGAAACCGTAGCCATCATCACCATTGGAAAACTGTGTTTTCCGCTGACTACCAGTGATTTCACTTCTCACCTTTCTGGTTTCACATGCAACAGGACAGTTTCACAGCCAACCACGTTCATCAGCGATGCTGATTGTGAGGGGGGTGGGGGAGAACCTGTTCAGTCTGGTGCCAAATTATTCTAAACTGCCTGAAGGATGATTCTGATAACTTCTGTTTTATAACTTTTCCAAAGTTGTTTGCAAAGGCTGCATTTTACTTGGTGATATGTTTCACTGAGATGTTAGCGTTAGCAGCTAAATTCATTTAGCTTCCATGGATAAAATGCATTAAAATAACTGAATATCAGATCAAAACATGCCGCCTGAAAGAAAAGTCTTTCAGACTCCAGTGTCAATGATTTCAGAGCATGCTCAGTCACAACATCCTGCATCCTATATCTCTTTGAAGATGTGGGAAAATTATTTTTGGGCCAACTCAGATCACGTGTTTAACATGGAAGTTGCAGTAACACGGTTTGGCCATTACGCCAAAATTACCTTTAGAGGGGAAAGAATCTATAATTTCCTAAAAAAAAAACCTTGGTGAAAGTTTAAGCAAACATTTTTAAAACTGGAAGAAATTTAGTATTTTTTTTTAAACTTCCAACGGTCCGATTTGGATTTCAGTATCTTTAGAAAACCAGTCAGATAAGAATCTGCTCTCACAGGACCCGAGCCAAGCAATTCAAAGCCTACCAGATGTCTGAGAGGTGAAGCAGAAAGCATCAAAACGATCTCGATTCTTATCCTTTGGTCCATAACTGCGAATGCCAGGAAGCAGATCTCCTCCACAGACGGGTCGAGGATGAATAATGGGATAATGAACAGTTCCATCATGGAGCCAACCGGCATTGCACCAGTCAAGACCTTCTGTCCATGCTGCAGGAGGAAACATACTGATTCATAAACCTGCAGATAACATTATTGTTAGGTGTTTAACACTTTGCAAAGTATGTGGCACCTCGATAGAGCTGTTTGTATGTAGCTAATGTCCCATCCTGCTCAGCACAAACCTCCTTGGCTTCATGGAAAGTGAATTTGTAGCGTCCGTCTTTACTCTGATAAGGGAAAACCACACCTAGAAATGAAAGCCATTTTGTCAGTGCTGTACAGTGGAGAGAAACAGTATTTACCCCCTTTTTTCATAGTTCTCACACTTAAAAGATTAAAATCATCAAACTAATTCCAATATCACAAAAAGATAACTCGAGTAAGTACAAAGTGCAGTTTTTAAATGATTTTACTGAAGTGAAAAAAGCTGTCCAGGCCTGCATGGCCCTATGTGGAAAAAGTAAATGTCTCTAAACCTAATTACTGATTGTGGCATCTTTGACAGCATCAACTGATAATGACTGTTCACATCACATCACTGTGGAGGAATTTTTATTTGATAAAATGTTTTAATTCGGTCATATTGGAGGGTTTTCAAGCATGAACTGCCTGTTTAAGGTCGAGTCATAGAATCTCAATCCAGTTTAAATCTGTTCTTCAACTAAGCCGCGCCAAAAGTTTATTTCGAGCCATTCGGAGGTGGACATGTTGGTGCGTTTTGGAAAACTGCTTGATTATCCAAGTGCGCTTCAACTTGAGGTCACAAGCTGATGACCGGACATTCTCCTCCAAGTTCTGACCTGCAAAGCAGCCCCAGATAGTCACACTACCACCACCATGTCTGACTGTTGGTTTGATGTCCTTTTTATGAAATGTTGTGTTAGTTTTCCACCAGATTTAACATGATGCATAACACTCTGACAAGTTCAACTTTTGTCAACTTTCCACAAAATATTTGCCCCATTACTTTTGACATGGGGCCAAAACTGCCTTTTGTATTTACTCCGGTTGTTTTTCAGGTAGGGAGCCATTTTCAAGCCGACACCGAACTAATTTTATCAATTACCTTCGATCCTCAAAGTAATGACAACATTCTCATCCTCAATGCCATTGACAAGCTCACAGCGATACATGCCGTAGTCTTCCAGTTTAAGATGGCTGAGCTGCAGGGAGGCGTCCATGGAGTGGGCATTTCGGAGAGAAGCACGTGGTCCAAGATGGCCGTATGGCCTGAAGGCATGTGCATTTGATATCATGATGATGTTCTCAGGCCCCACCCGTTCTGGCTCCAGCTTTGTCCATTTCACTTTGTAATGACTGGGTTTTGCTCTGAGGATACACGGCAAGGTGACGTTATCTCCCCTTCGACTAACCACCTCAGCGTACACAGGCGGTTCCAGGAGATACTTTAGTTCTTTGGATGCTGAGAACAAAACAGCTTTAAAAGTTTCATGAAAATATCAGTTATTCAAGGATAAAACAATGAATCACTTAGTGTAGAAACTGTCAACTATGCTGCAATTCTGTCCACAACAGTCATGTTGCAATGCAGCATGTTTGATTTTAGCAAGTTACAATGCTCAAAGCGACAACCTGCAACTTTTGCGTCTGCGCTTGCTACTAGCTTCTATTTTCTATTAAAATAATGTAGAAGTTGGAAGCCGAATACATTTAGTACTTCATTTACACTAATCAACCATCATTAATTTATTCATTAGCTGCAAACATCATACACCACATGACTGACACCATGGGACTCTACCTGCTCTGCTGGGGGCGTATATAGCTGAGGAGCAGGTGAAGCAGCTGGTTGTAATAAGAAGAATCAGAGCAGAATTCATTATGGATTCATAAGGGAGTTCCAGCTCCTACAATTCACCAGAAAAGAGAACACACGTCTTACACAGTTTAACTTGTCAGTGCACGAATCACCTGCCAGTGAGTGAGCAGACGTCGTTATAGTGAACGTGAAAGGTTTTATGCACTTTCTGTATTTTTACAGCAACATAAATCCCAACAGCAGATCAAACGTGTTATTTACAAAGTTTGTTTTACTCTTAATCTGAATTTAGCAAAAAAAAGAGAGACTAGTTCAAACCTATAAAGTTGAGAAGATGCCGTTCTCCAGTGATCCTCCTGCTTTCTCCCACATGACGAGGATGTTATGTTTTCAGAAAATCCCAAAGATCCCAAATAATTCGTAATAGAAGGCAACGTTAGTACCTGTTTGTATTTCTCTGTCCAAGACCTGAATGAACAGCTGTCTCAGTTCATCTCTCTCACTCTCACCCCTTCTCTCTCTCTCTCTCTCTCCCCTCAGTCTGGTGATCAACAGTGTGTAAACAGGATTGTTGTCCTCTCTGCTCCAGATGTTAATGACCATATGAAGGCCTGACACGCTCGCTTTGTTTCCGTTTTCCTCTGGGTTCTTTCTAACAAAGCATGTTTGCAAATGCATTTGAAAGACAACACACTGAAATGGATCCAAACAGCACAGATGTGCTTAGACAAAGAAAGTGTGAGCGTTGGAGTAGTTTTTTTTTCTGTGCATTTGTTGATGTGAATCCTCTGGAACATGACAAAACTAAAGTTTCATTCAAAAGTCAGCTTAAAGTCTATTTTCAATACATCTTTAGATGCAGAGAACAGCGTCTGTACTGAACCCAGTGGCTTGAACATCTTAAGCTTCCTGGACCCCTGTGCTTCATGTTGCCTTTGGTAGCCCTGTCCTGTAGAATCACATTTAAGATCTGACCCAACCGGTATCATACATTCAGGACTCAAACCACACAGCACATTAACCGCAAACACAGTTAAAATAATTAGGCATTGAATTCACTGGCTTTTACATTAGCTGGTGAACTTGTTTGCTAGGACCCAGCAATCTCTTTGAATTGTCAACCAGTAGGATCACCATTCAGAACACATCCAAAAATACTGTCTATTCTAAACTATTTGTCCATTTTTACTTAATATTTTATTCCAGATTAATACAAATCAGGTCTAAGGTCAATCAAGCCTGTTCATTTTCCACTGTCCCAGTGATTTAAAGACATTTAAAACTTATTTATTCTACTACAGGTGTGTTTTTGAGCCTACTTAAAAAAAAGATTTAGATTCAGTCAGATCTGCAAACTGTCCACAATATGGGCTCCTGCTGTCAAACGGTAGAATATAGCATACAGTGCATACAGTGATGAGCCACCGCTGTGGACAACAAGCTTGTCTCTGTATTCTAACCTTTCCCAGAAGGCTGTTGCCAAAGAGGACTATAGTGTGCATTCAGCCATCTTTGTTATTGCCCACACGGCCCTGGGGGCAGTGGGAGAGGAAGCTGTGTTGGCTCGAGTTTCCTCTGCCACCGTGGCCCCCGGGCACAAGGGCCACATTGTGAGAGTCACAGTCCTCCGCACAGTGACAGCAGGCGGCGGTCACATAAACACGGTCCAATGTGGAAAAAGGATGAAATAATGGGATTCTTCTGTTTTTGCTTGTGTTGCTTCTCCATTGTGCGCTGTCATCAATGAGCCTCTTTCTTAGCCTCCAATTAGTATTCACCCAAACACCTCTAGGTGACAACAGCCAGCTGTCTCAGCAGCTCTCTCTCTCTCTCTCCATCCATCTGCAATTGTGGCTATATGATCTTTTCTTTTATGCAGACTAGAGCTAAGGTGTTACACAAACACTGTACATTTAGCATGTTTACCGCCCTGTGCTGAGCTCTCTCAGCCTCCACAGGTCATAACCAGGACCCGGATGGCTGAGGATGTTCATACACCAAGGAAACAAAAGGAAGAAAGTTTTTAATGTCTTCTGTTCTGAGATGGTCTCTTTTCAGTTTCACCTCCATTACTTTTACAAGTTACACTTGTCAACACTTCTACCTTTTTCATTCTTTCCCTTTTTGTTTTTCTTTCTCATCACTTTACATCAGGAACCAGGTTTGGTGAACGAGCAGCACAAACACTGCCCTCTGCTGTTTGCAGCGTGTATGAATATGTGTCTGATGTTCTTATCAGACGATCGGTGCTTACTTTAAATCCTGATGAATTCTGTTTTCCTAAAAAAAAAAAAGAGGATGAGTAATTTCTGGGCTTCTTCTTGTTGCTCACCCTCTTTGACTGATTTCATCACCCTCCTGCTCTCTGCCGCTGTCGCAGGTCACATTGTTTTATTCCAGTCTGCAGTAAAGATTAGTGAACAGGCCTACTGGGCATAGACCTGGGAGACACAACCGATCACTCACCATCAAAACACTTCTATGGACTGGAAACTCAACCACAAAGAGGGGTCTGATACAGACGGGGGACCTTTCTACCTGCCGTTTCTTTACAGTCCATCTGTGTCTTCTTGAAACATTCTTGGCTCTGGAGCTCTTTCTGAATTCTTCAGGTAACAATGAGTAAGACTGAGAATTCATTGTGATTAATTCTGATTCTGATCGGAGAAACAAAAAGTATCTTTCAACAGATCCTGCTGCCATGACCAGCGCCTTGTCATGAATTACGAGGCTGAATGTCCCTTTTGTCCAGGTATAACAGATAAACGAGGCTGATATGAGAGCAGGTCTGGCCTGTCTGCAGCCCTGATGCTGTATCAGTTTGCTAGTTGCATTGGTGCATGACTCTGTTGATGAAAGGCGTCACAAGTGGCGGGGTCACAAGGGCAGCCTTGCGCAAAAGTACATACTTTCTGACAATATTTGCACCAGTCAGAAAGGTTCCTCCTGCGACTCTGCAACCCCTGAAGCGTGTTTAACATTCCGACGGATTTGCCTGGAGTGCACACTGAGAGTGACAGTTTTTGAGCACGGTGACAGATTGGCCCTTGTCACTATTCAGAAGTGATCATGACAGCTGAGAGAGGGACCCCAAGCTGACCGAATGTTACCTGCTAATCATGCACAGAAACGCAGGCACCTTTGATGGTGCCTCACACATGTGATGGAGTCTAAATGGACCAGTTGAAGGCAGCAGAAATCCTGACGTGTCATTATCTTTTAAGTTGATATGGTGAACACATACATGGTAACACATTAGGATTGACTTGGAGTTGTAAATCCAATAATTCTGCTCTTCTAGCCCTGTTTTGATCTCCAAACTCATAAGGAACATTATCTGGCGCTTTAGCTGCTAATGCGCCAACACAGCTGCTAATTTGATCTGGGTACCATTTGATGTTGGGCGCACAGTGGGGATTTTCTTGAGCTGAAACCTGCCTAAACATTTAGCATAGACACATAATCCCAGTATTAATTATGCTCCTTCACTATATTAAGAGAAACTGATCACGTTACCCTCTTTATCCTTTACAACATTTTTGCGATGCTTCATTTAAACGGTGTGCTGATTGGTATCAAGTGATCAGCGTGATTGATTGTGTGTCCATGGTGCGCTGATTAGTGTGAGGCGTGAGGTGTGTGAGACACATGACTGTCTCCAGTTTCCCAGCAGGTGTGCTGGCGGTTCACTGATTGGCTGCTCAGAGACTCTACTCTACCCAACTGTTATGAAATATTTGATCCAAGAAGGTTAGGAGCGTTGCTGATTTCCAGGAGCATTGTTTAACTTTCAGTCCAAAGTGCGTGAAGTTTGACTGAAAACAGGAAATACTGTGTATTACTGCAAACGGCTGATCACAAACAAAGTCTGTTCAAAAACAGGAGAGCAAACATTTGACCTGCTGTCCTCAACAAGGAATGATTTACTGATGAGCCTGAGGCTCTCCATCCACTCACTTACCAGTTGAGTTAGTTCTGTAACACGTGGATACACGGTGTGATAGTCACACACGGGTAGATATAGATCTGTGGCTAGAGAAGGGAGAGAGATAAGGGAACATTCCCATACCTGTCGTCTCCACTGAATGCCAAAACACAAACCTCAACTATACATCAATGACAGAGTGTCTGTGTGCGTCTGTGTGCAACAGCAGCCATCTAGAACTTTGATCCAGCACATTACTTTCTCAGTCTGTCAGAGGAGAACACGTGATGACTACGGTACACGTACAGTAGATATACAGATCTGAGACGGGCACAGTATTTCTGCCAGCAAGATTATGTATGTGATAAATGTGCCGACTCCACGGCAGACTTCAACAAACAGCTGCGGATCAGATCGCTGGTGCTGACCCGCCCACTGTTCTGGATGTGTCATGTGTCCTCTCAACTCCTTCTGTGTGGTCGATGCTTCAGATCACTATACGCCAGAACAACCAGATACGAGAACAGCTTCTTAGCAAACACCAGAACTCAGATCTCACACTGAACCAGTTACATCAATCACATGTTTCAGAAGTGTGAACTGCATATGCTGCAGATAGAAACGTACGTATGTGTGTAATAATTGACTGGTAATCTACCATTGTAATCCTCAAACGTGACTGGCTACCTTGACCAGCACTGTTCGTTTGCTTGTTGTTATGTTCCTGTGTATTATCTTTTGGCCAATAAAGCTGATTTAGATTCTGATAATGTTTTGCTAACACCATGGTTTCATGTTATAATGTTGTTATAATAAAATATAATTCCTCCAAAGAATAATTTTTACAGTATAACAGGATGAAGTGATATGATGTTATAATGGGGGAGTGTTTTTGTAAAAACTGAATAATGTGGTAAAAAAGCACGAAGGCCCCCGGAAAGCTTCCACAGGACAGGATAAGGGTTGTACAGCAGGCATCAGTGTCAGCTACCTGCACAGCTTCTTATCGCATGTTCTTTGTGTTACATAACAGGCAGGTTTGGTCTTGCGTTCGTCTCGTTTCATCTGGTGCCAGGTTTTCTTGTGGCCTCCATGGTGTTGCATTGATGTATTGATGCTTTCCCACCTCTGACTGGGAGATTTTGTTATCAGTGGGTCCCAGGAGCCAGCCTGTTGCACTGATGTACTGACAAGAAGCAGCCACTTGAAACACGCCACATGGGAAATCTGTGGTCCGCACATTTAAACTTCTTAGCTTTGTGAGACACGACTGGAAGTGCTGAGCAAGATTTTCTTAAATTAGTTAAGTTTCAGACGCTACATGTAAATGTCCATGCAGAGAAGAGGGTTATGGGTAACCGTAGGTCACAGAGGTTCATAGAGCAGCTGACATGCTCAACGCTACACCCGCGATACGCCCGCGCATCAAGTGAGCTGATTGGTTAACGTCATAAAGTCGGGGGGCAGGACTGAAATACAAAGAAAAACAAGATAGAATACAGAGGAAGACTGAGCAGATAGCAAATCAGGGTTGGAACAAATCAACTTTTTATGACCCCTCTAACTGACAATAGAGCAAAGTCAGTTCAGCTTAAAGTTATGCTGTATTATCACTTTATAAACACGTCATGAGCTCATTTGTGTGCTCAAACGAAATCTTTTTTTTTTAATTAAAGGTGATCAGAACATCTAATATCTGTATCTGTGAAAACTGAGCAACAAAACTTTAGCTCCATAAATCTGTAATGTGCAAGAACGGCAGGATGACTGAAAGCATTTTAGGAGTCAGAAGCATGATCAACAATCTGACATAATGTCACGATGACCTGGACACGAGACATGCATAAGACTTCCTGTCTGCCACGCGTCTGTCAGCTGATGACGCTCTGGAATGACTGTTGGCATCTCTGCTGCAACAAAAAACTCTAGGTTTATATTTTCAAGGAAAATATTTGCTAAAGAAACTAAATAGTCACACGGTGTGTGAATCAACGAGATGCGTTACGTTGTCTGCGTTACCTGAGCAACAAACATCAGCATCTGTCGTTTTAATAAGAGTAACATCAGGTAATGTGAGTATAACAGTGTTAACATTGGATTCATTGATTGTGATTAGTGTAAATCATCAGTGGAAGAATGTTGCACAGTGTGTACCGCCAACACCGTCAGGTGTTTTTCAAGTGAAGTGCAGTATCACGATGTCCATCGAAGCATCCATTTTGTATACAGCAAGACTTGTAACTGTAGATCTTGTCTCATGAGCACCAAATGTTCACTTTCGTTTTCAGTATCAGCAGCAATGCAGGTGACTTGTACTCTGGACTTCTACACAGTGCATAGAGCTATTTCTTCACAGTAATACCAGATGTATGAACATGCTCCGCTGGTGTCCATTTATGGAAAATCAGACTGACTGTTCTGTTATATTTTGTCACAACAGGAGAAACGCAGCTCTTGGACCATTAGACCATTGGACCACATTTCTGAGCTGGACTTATTCAAAAGCTTTAAATACTGAGCACAGGCACACAATAATCCAAAGGGTTAACACTATCAGGTGTTTCCTTCTCCTTTTGACACCTGCTTAATCTCTGGCAGACTGGAGGAAGAACAAACTCTAAACAGCAGAGTGACCAGTAATACCTGGAAGTTCAGGCTTTAGACATTTAAATTCAGCAAAATCGCACCAATCCGCGTGTGTTGATGTAGCAAAGCAAACGTGGACACCAACCCATCCTGTGTTGTTTGTAATGTAAACGGCTCAGTGTCTGTTTGGTTCAGGTTGCTGCCAGTTTTCCATTTAACCATCACGATGGCGCCATCCTTGTTTGATGTCTACCGTGATTGCATGCGTTTTGTTTTGTAACACTGCATGTTTACTTTCTTCACTTCATCCAGAGGACACGTCAGTCACCTCCGTGGTGCACCGTACGTCTACAGGTCAGGGGCTGCTGTCTCTCCCTCTTCTCCAGCAGCAGCAGCAGCAGCAGCAGCAGCTACACCTGTGGACTCCTCCCTGGGCAGCTCAGCATGTGAACTTTAAGGTTTGATTGTTGATTTAAGAGAAACCTGTAACTCTACCTGCAGAGATGAAGTGATGAAGACGAAGAGCAGCTCAGGGGAAAAGACAAGATGAGACTTGACTCATGTACTGAGGCTCCTGGTGGCCTGAAGCTAAAGCTCCAAGTTTTTTTATCCTTATCTGACCAATTTAAAAACTCTTAATTAAAAACTGTCCTAAAGTCTGTTGCATCGATCACATTCCTCAGTTTACTTTGATTCAAACAGTTGGGTAACAAATAAGAAATCACCAGTAACATTAATCAAAATTTCTCTAGAAGTACGTGAACATGTTTCCTTCTTTTAGGGCTTTGATTATTAGGGGAAATACTATATATACGCAAGTTTACATAATGTGATTTTTCTGCCATGAGAAAATCACACCCGCGTGAGGACATGAAGGTACAGCAGTGGTCTGTACTTACGTCACACACCAAACGATCTCTTAGAAATAAGAGAAAAACATTATCAGCACAATTTATTTTCCACACGCCAGCCTCACAGCTCACTGTAAGAAAAAAAACAGTTTAACATTTTAACTTTACATTTTCCACAACAGCATTAGATCATAGGTGGAGCCTCAACCTCAACCACTGATGATGTAATAACGTATTACATCATTTTACACATCCCTCACAGTTGGTTAACTTCAACTGTGACCAGATCTTTATTAGTTTAAATATTTTGTAGGAAAAACATGTGAAGTTGGAAATAAAGATCTACACAAATACAATAGTTTTTAAAAACATAGAAATGTTCTCAGTCCTAATGGACCATGAAGAGATTTTAGTGCTAATGTGATACCTAAAAAAAGGCTTTTAATTCTGCCATAAAGTAAGAAACATGACTGCAGACTGATTCTAAAGGAGAGATTATTGTTACGCATGATTGTCTGTACGTCTCCTGCAAGGGACTAATAAAAGAATAAATCATTATTATGTATTGATTATGTATAATCTGTATTTTTGCTGCAGGACACTGTTCTGTGATACTACATTGTTCTTTTCTGACACCATCAGCTGAAGACACATTACCTGTAAGCTCATAAACCTGATTCTGCTTCTGATATTCATGTATAGTTAAATTTTTAAGGTAAAGTTATTTTCAAAAACATCACATCATTTGTCAAACATTTCTCAGATCAGATAAAGATAAAATGTCAGTCCGTGGTAATTAAGGAACATGTTCCCCAGTGCCGCTCCCTGACGTTTTAATGGTTTCTGGACAACAGTGGAGCCCCGTTGAGTAAAACAGAGTAAATCAGGCTTTGATGGACCATTTGCAGTTTCACTGTACAAACCGTGTGTACTCAGACTTGCATGGATTAATCTTTGAGACAAATACGTTCAACCACGTAGCCCCCAGGCTCACACAGAACATGTTAGCAGGAGACGTTCTTTAATGTTTCGCTCTCTTTATGGAATTTCTTGATTTATTCTCTTTTTCTTTCACTGCAGAGTTTGTAGCTTCTCAAGTTACTTGTTTCAAGTTGAAATAGTTCAAATTCCCCCGAATCACAACAACATTCCTTCCAGTTCGTTCACCTTTGGGAAGAAAAGGCAGGATGGATGCAGGTGTGACAGTTTTTTATCAGACTGTACAGGAGCAGGAAGTGTTGGGGGGGGGGGGGGGGGGGGGGGGGGGG
>JAUYWH010000008.1:1462224-1481465 GCA_034779795.1 Ctenopoma multispine
TCGAGGCGACGGGAATCGATAGGGGAATCGTTTGCAAAAATGGCAAACAATACCAAGGAATTGAAACAGTGGGAACCAGTTCTCAACAAGAACCGGTTTTCGATGCCCATCCCTAGTTCCACAGTTGATTATCTTTTTCTTCCACATCAGATCTGAGAAGAACATGCCGGTACATACCATGCAAATCAGGAAAAGGTCATTCAGATACGGTGATGTTACTGTTATTACGGATAAAGTTGCAGCACGGAGGACAACGGAGAAATTTTAGACTAACTATGGGTCAAACTGGTGTCATTTAGAAGAGGACAGATTATTCAGCCTGAAACGTGGGTTTGTTTGGAGCTTTTTGGATCATATTTAATCCTCTCGTCTGGCCTGGCTTTAGCTGCAGCTGTTGTTGGTGAAACATATGTGATTTAGCTGTGATAGTAGTTATCTGCTAACCAGGAAAGAAAGTGGAACATTTAGCTGCTAAAGACAAACACATTCCACATTGGTGGAGAACAAACCAGAGCGTAAAAAAAGGTGAAATATATTTCTTGGGTGCAGAAACACAACTGAAATTCATCACTTTAACAAGTGACAATATCACATTGTGTCCGATTAACAGAATAAGATCAATAACATAACAATGTGCAGCTGAACCACATTAATTGGTTAATTACATATTTTACAAACCACAGAGGCTGACGACTATACACCAGGAGTTTCATTGCTTATTTTAAAGTAGAGTTTTTAAAAAGCTGTATGTATTTTGTGTGCGTGTGTGTGTGTGTGTGCGTGTGTGTGTGTGTGTGTGTCTGTGTGTGTGTGTGTATGTGTGTGTGTGTGTGTGTGTGTGTGTGTGTATGTGTGTGTGTGTGTGTGTGTCTGTGTGTGTGTGTGTGTGTCTGTGTGTGTGTGTGTGTAGTGTGTGTGTAGCAATTATTCCTGAAAAGAATTACTGCAGGGGCATTTAACTTCTATTTCTCATTCTTGCACACACACAAACACACACACACGGACGCACACTTTTAACTACACACAGCCACAAAACAACAGTCTCTGACACACAAGATACAAACACAAATTCTCTAACTGTAGATCGTCTGCACACACAGACAAACACAAACGCATATTAACCCACACACAGTCTCACAACCTGGCTCTCTATCTCTCTCTCTCTCTAACACAGACACATACACACACAGACACACACACACACAAAACTATGCAGGAAGATGATGATGCGGTGGCGCGTCGAGGAAGCGTGGCCGATCAACATTAATATTTATGGGCTGCTTTGCAAAGAGAGAAACATTGATAAGCTGCAGTTTTGAATATTAACGCTGACTTTATTTAAAAAAATGCATTAAAGCAAAATATTCTGGTCAAATTAAAGAAAGCGAGAGAGCAGGAGGACAAACCCCACAGCGAGCTGTGTGGGGGAGCTCTGGAGAGCAGGAGAGAGAGAGTTAGCACAAGACTTGTAAAGTGTGCGATTTCCTCCTCAACAATGTTTGGTGAAGAGTTTGTGGTCGAGCTCCACAGTCTAAAAGGTTTATTTTACAGTATCATCATCTATACGTTCGTCATGTTGTACTGACATTAACAACAGAGCAGTGTGGACATCAACTGTCGGGTCTAATGTGCCCCATGTTAGAGCAGGTTAGGGTGGACTAGTGCCCCTAGAAGCTGATGAAAGCACAGTGTGCACACCTGTAACACAGGCACTGTCAAATTTACACAGTGCCACATAACTGCGGCTTCCTGAGATACAAAAATAAAAAATAAAGGCACAAAATGTCCTCCTGGAACTACAGTTACAGTTTGGTTGCATGTGTGAGTCAAATATGAAGATAATATCGTGGTATACGCTGCCGGCTTAGAGAATCGATATCAAATTGTGTGAGGAGGAGAGACCTGTGCCGTACACCGCTGTTATTATTTTAACAGTCTATATGTGAAAGCTGTGCAACAGCACCAATAATCAAACAGCACACAACCATAGATCAGAAAGAGAAAATACACTGGACCCTGTTTACATGCAAACTGTCACTTCAAACGTAGGAGCGCTCACTTGTTCATTTTTAATGTTTCCATTCAGATTTCTTTGCCTATTGAGTTCAAGAAGAGAAAATAAGATAATAAATAAACCAGTTTGTCCAGATTAATGTGAACATACACAAACCTGGGCTACTTGACTTTCGATATGTGAATACACAGATCTGCAGCAAGAAGAGTCACTGTTCCTCTCCCTCTTTCAGCCATTACAGCACATTTATACTATTTTCTGTACAAACACACACACACACACACACACTGTCCTGAGTGCGGGATCAAGACGTTCTCTCTTGGCTGAGTGCCTGGATGAGGCGATGCAGAGAAGCAGCTACACATACAGACATATACACAAATTGCTTCGTGACCTTGTCTGAAAGCCGCACACTAAATACTGGCACAAATAATAAGAGAGAAAGAGAAGAGGAGGGACGGGGCGGTGTGAGAGGAGAGCGAGAAGGGCTGAGGTACAAATGAAAAACACATGAACACAAGGAATGAAGAGAAGAAAGGGGACAGGCATTAGAGGAGAGGAGAGAGTGTGCAGAGGGGAAAAGGTAGAAGGATGGGTGGAGAAAGACTGAGGAAATTGAGACTAAATTGTAAAGAGAAAATGGGAAGAAAAACACAATAGAGGTGAGAAGACAGGAGCAGGAGAGCAGAAACACACTGCATATAATCTAACAGAAAATGAGCAGGTAAGAAACACAACACTAACTGCTGAAGAAGAGGTGAAGAACCGGACACGTGGACAAGACGGGAAAAGAAAAGGAAATTAAAACGAGGAAAGAGGAAGAAAACTCTGAAGATGAAGTGAATTACAAACATGTCTCCTGTACAGTGGGGGCACAGCCTGGTCCTTCTCTCCATACGAACGTCTGCATCGCAGCATGAAAACAGAAAGTGTTCCTCTGTTTGAATCCATCTTTAATATGTAAACACCTCCTCCTGCTCTCAACGGGTCAAAAGTTCAGCTGCCTTCCTTCCTTATTCTAGGCATCGTGAACGGAGACACTCGGTTCTGACTGAAGAGAGCAGAGGAAGGAGAAACCGGGGATGGGAGGAGAACAAGTCAAACGGCACAGAGAACATATTAAGTGTGGAGAGAACCTCATGGTGATGGTCGTCCTCCCCCCTCAGAGCCAGCAAACAGCTCAGAAAAGTCTTTATCAGACTCCTCAGCTTGTGTTTACACCTGAGTGTTTGTGCGTAACCTGCATCCATCACTGAGGAATTGTGCTCTTACAGCCTCTCAAGCCTCCCCCACTCCCCCGCCCTCACTCTAACTCCCCCGCCGGGCGATTACAGAGCTCACTTGTTGGGAGACGCTGGCTGTTGTGTGGTGAACAAGTCGCTCCTCTATCAGCAGCCCCCGTTGTCCGAAGCACCGCGCTGATTTTCATTAGCGATAGCAGCTCGCACAAATCAAAAAGTGGAGGCGCTCGGGGCGCCGCGCCACGCTCCTTTAATTTCCTGTTGTGGGAGACTGAAGGATTGTGGGGCAGCGGTGAGAAACAGGAAGCACGATAAAGCCATCACGTGGCCGCCTCTGGAGGAGAAGTGTGTGTTTGGAAAGTCAGTGCGTGAGGCTTTGTGTGTCTGTGTGTGTGTGACAGTGATCATCAGGGGTCACGCTCAGTCATGCGTTTCCAGATTTGTACTTCATAAGAATCCTGTGCAGCCATGATGGATTTCTGACCCACTGCTGTATGGTGCCTTTACCTCCGCGGTCGCCCCGACAACCAAGTTCCCATACTGTTCACCACAGCACGTTGTCATGGCAACCACGCTACGCACGACTGGTGGGTGGACGGGGTGTGTTTGGGAATTATCCGGCATCTCTGAAACGGCAAATAAAGGTCTTAATAATGTGAAACGGTATCGATTCTTACAGAGAGAAATTAAAAAGCGTTTGCACCTGTTAACAGGCTGGAACTATGTGTGGAATGAGTCTCACAACACACACACACACACACACACGCACTCACACACACACACACCACACACACACACACACACTCACACACACACTCACACACACACACACACACACACACACACACACACACACTCACACTCACACACACACACACACACACACACTAACAGGATATTGAATATGCAGTTTTAAAAAATCCAAAGGTAGTTGGCAAGTCTACAAAGACACATACATTGTTCTTGCTATTCTTGAAACTGGTGACTGATTACATACTGACTTTACTCAGACACTCACTTACTCTCATTTAACCCTAGTATTTCACAAAAATTGATTGACTCTAGTTTAGGCAGGTCCTTTCTCTACTAAACAGGTCCTATATGTGCTTATTAAAGAAGCTTATGAAGTTTATCCTATGCCTTAAGTAATCAATAGGAATTGACAAAACACCTCTCACAAATAGACAAGGCTCACTTGCTTTGATTAATAAATCAATACGTCAGCCAACCCTTTATTCAGAGTGCTGTCTTACAAGAAATGCAGGACAAAGTGCTTTAGAATTTTCATCAAGGTAAAGATGATGACAGGAAAGATAATCTAAAAACTAAAAGAAGATTTTACAGACTCAAAGATTTATAAGTGTTGGTCTAAGGGTATTAACATTTCTGAGGTGGCAGTTTTATGATTACCTACATTTTTGATTTCCTAAGGCAGCATTTATGGCTGATGTCAGCACTTCAGACAATGACTGCTGGGCCTTGCTTTGAATAAGGAAATTTTTATATACTGATGTGTTGTAAGTTTGATCTGCAGTTGAAACTGCTGCTGACTAAGCTACAAACTCATTGAAAGTGAAACTCTGGATTGTATCCTAAATTGTGCCAGTTTAATGCCATTAATGTTCTAATTAAACTCTGTCTCTGTCAGTATGATCAACGCTGACTTCTGCACTGGTTCTGTGCTCATCTCATTTGGAGCTGTTCTGGGTAAAACGAGCCCGGTCCAGTTGATGTTCATGGCACTGTTTGAAGTCACACTGTTCGCTGTCAACGAGTTCATCTTATTGTCCGTTCTAGATGTAAGTTCCTTATACTTATGTTAGTATTCATCAACTCTTCCTATAAACCTAATACTTGATCTTAATTGTGACCTAACTTTGTTTCAGGCCAAGGATGCTGGAGGCTCCATGACCATCCACACATTTGGAGCCTACTTTGGCCTGATGGTGGCCCGCGTTCTGTACCGGCCCAACTTGAATAAGAGCCAACATCGGAACTGCTCAGTCTACCATTCCGACATTTTTGCTATGATTGGTAAACGTCTGAAAATTTGCAAACAGAAATACTTTAATGGTCAAATATCTGTATTGCCATCTAGTGGTTGTTAAGTGATCTGTCAACATGAGCAGGTTACCGCAGTGCAATAATGCTGTGAATCTATTATCTGTAGGGTTGCAGATTTAATGTGAAGTTGGCTTAAATACTTCAATCATATCTTCACAAATTTACAGTCTTAAGAGTACTACGTCTTCAACTCATGAGATTCACTCACAAAAGAAATCCTGATGTTCATGTTAAAAATTAAGCAAGAAATACACATTTTTTCCTGTAGCCTGGGAAAACTAGTTGGCACACAGGACACAATAACTGGGTTTATAGCCATATAACTCCACATGGGAGCGCACAACTCAACACAGTTAATTTTTCTAAAACAAAGTAAAATGAATACCTGTACATGTTCTTACTAACACAATAAAATAACATGGTTAGTGTTTTTTGCACATTACTTTGCTAGTCTATTGAACATACAGCTAAACTTTTAATGACATCCATCGTATCTAAATCAAATCCACATTAAAATATTGGCAGATAGTTTAAGTGTTTATTCGCGCAAACTTTAAAAAGATAAATGCTAAAGATTATTTTAAATGACTGACTCTCACAAGTTTTACCATGAAACTCTGCAGTGTCTCCACACCTAAACAGCAAAAAACACCCAGCATGCATTTGACAGTGGCTTGCCAGAATAACCACATTTTACTCAGTGCTGCCACCCTGTGTCCAATATTGTAATGACATGAGAATATCTGGCAGCACATTTGCAAACTATTTAGACAATATACAAATAACTAAGCAACGTTACATTCACAAAATAGTTTTATCCTAAGTGGACAGTTCTATTGTATTACACTTACTACCTGCTATTTGGAGAACGCTGGTCTCCTCCTTTTGGTTTTCCTCCTGGTTCAGTGTCGCTGACCAGCAACTTACATTTTCACCTGACTGCTGTAGTTTTTTTAATATTTAATTATATGATCAACCAAAAATAACTGTTCATCGTTATCTCTCCTGTTTGTCGTACCTCCATTTAGGCACACTCTACCTGTGGATGTTTTGGCCCAGCTTCAACTCTGCTATCACTGCTCACGGAGATGATCAGCACCGCACAGCAATGAACACCTACTACTCCCTGGCTGCCTGCACTCTGTCCACCTTCGCCATGTCCTCCCTCACAGCACATGATGGCAAGCTGGACATGGTGAGGACACGTGGATAACCGAATCGTTCTGTGGTTTCCAAAATCTAATCACATCAAGAAAAAACAAACAAAACAGAAACATTATTGTTGAATGTGGTTGTCAACGTCAAGAAACAAAGTGACAGAAAGCTGTTTTCAGAAAGTTAAAAATGACCAATTAATCACAATCATAGTTAACACAGCAGAAGCGAACGTTAAAATAAAACCAGCTTGACAGCAGGTGAAATAAATACAGAGAGACAGAAGTAGACATAGAATTTTGACCTTCTGTTAGCAGGCTGGATCTTGGCATATCAGCCGACTCGATGCACATCAGTTACTCATCAGTAAGAGCTGATGAGTGTGTCACCTGAAGACACACACCTCCCCAGAAATGTATTCTGAGCCTAAGTCACATGGAGGCTCAAACAGTGCATCTTTGCTGTCATCAGTAAATCATGCTGAACTGAGATGAGACATTCCTGCAGTGATATCGATCACACCTAGGAGAGAGTTATATTAAGTTGACAAAGGGAGTGGACATACTAAGACAAGCTAATCAGTTGATGGAATCAGCTCTTATCTAATATGCTTCACATGTTTGCAGCCTCGGCGCCATGTGGTGTGAGAAAGGCTACGTCTCATTGTCTGAAGGTTCCTGCTTCTTAAATCAGAAAGTGTCTCTAAACATCTGTCACACACAGCTTCACAGCTTGTTCCATCTACACCTGCGCATATAGACACATCACTGTTGTATCACTGCTGGTTTGAAACCTTGTGGTCATACAGAAACTCCTTTGCATGTCCATGCATTCTGTTTTCAAAAGAGATAAACATCCTGCAAATACATCAATAAATCATATTCGGTCTGTGCTCAGAAAATGATGCATCAAATTAGAATAAAAAACGAAACAGACATATTTGTATTTTGGATGAAGTTTTGAGGACATGTGACTGAGCAGGGGTTTTAATAGAAAGCCTGACTTCACCTGTCTGTTAATGTGTGTGAGCTCATACACATTCTTTCATGTGCGGCATGAACATTTATTGACTTAAATGCTATTGACACTGAAAGTTCCAGATCCAAAGTTATAAAATCACCATCGTTGATTCAAGCCACTAGTGCCAGTGATGTCTCATATTGTCAGTGTTTTGTGATTCCTTGACTGCTAAGTGGCTCATCTAAAGCAGCCTGTTGAGTCAGAAATGAACCAGGGTCATTGCCAAGTCCGACTTAATACACAACTACTTTACTGTTGCAGCATCAGTACTGTTTAGTAAATGTTATGGGTTATTTTTCTCTTTAGGTCCACATTCAAAATGCGGCTCTGGCTGGTGGAGTCGCAGCGGGAACAGCTGGAGAAATGATGCTGACGCCTTTTGGCTCCATGATCGTTGGTTTCTTGGCCGGCATCATCTCTGTTCTGGGCTTTAAGTATCTCTCGGTAAGGATAAGTTGGCTCTTCGTGTTTTCTTGTTAGACAGCAGCGTTCAAACAGACAACGGCAGTGGTGCCCACAGAAAGTCTGCATTAGCATATCTGGGACATTTTAGAGAGCAGGTGTAATCCCACATTTCATTAGTGCTATAATCACTGTATCACGAACCTTATATGTATGATATATTTAAATATCACAGATGATACAGTTAGGAGTAGTGTTAGATTTGATTTCCATTAAGAATCACTTCCTTCCTGTTTGAGACACAACTCTGAGACATAATCAACATCCTCCTCTTTTCCTCTTTGCAGCCCATTCTGGAGAAAAAACTGAAGATCCAAGACACCTGCGGGGTTCACAACCTGCACGGCATGCCCGGTGTCTTGGGTGCTATCGTGGGAGCAGTCACTGCTGCTGTGGCAACCAAAGAGGTTTATGGAGACGGGTAAATGTTGTAGTTTGTATAGCCAGAAACACCTGGTGCTGGCATGATCCTATCCAGAGTCACTTCTGTGCACTTGCTGGGAAAATCTTTCAAACGAGTTGAATGTTGTTTGAAATACATTTGTAAAAAATATGTGGGGCAAAACGTGGTTGAATCAGTCTCACTACACAAAACACTTTGACAGTCATTTGTCTTGAAATCCACATTCTGCTGATGTCAGCAGTCTGAATAAGATAATCACCATGAGAGAGGGCATGCACAGACATGCAAAGACAGTACAACTGTAGTGCTGCACTTGTTCAGTGAGCTAAAACATTAGTAGCTCAAAGACCCATTTTCAGTGGTAACCCAGCACTGCTAAATCTCAGCTAACCTGTAATCATGACTTGTCATTTGTGTCTCAGTATGGAAGATGTATTCCCAAAAGTGGCGGGCGGAGAATTCAGTGCGTCCAAACAGGGCGCTCAACAGGCCATTGCCCTCGGTGTCACCCTGGGCATAGCCCTGCTGGGAGGGGTTGTTGTCGGTAAGTCTTATGTCCTCCTCAGTTAGTTAGCAGTAACTTTGGGGTCGAGAGAGGCCCTAACTTAAGTCTTAGGTACATATAACAACATTTCAGTGCCTGTGAATCAGCTCATGACAGCACACTGAAGTGAAACAACCTGAAAAAACTCAGAATCCCTGAAAAACTTTTACTTTCATACAAATTTTGTCGATAATTAACGTCTAGACAAATCAGCACTTGCTTGGGAAAACATCATCAAAGAGGAAAAAAGTACGATTTTTATTGCACTTTATTATGTAATGACCACGCAAGTGCTGGCTGGGTTAATGATAAACAATTAACGTTCTCAGCTGTCGAGATTTATGTCTTATCTCATTAGCTGAATTCTGAAAATAAACAGTCTCACATATCAACTTCTGAAACAAAGTACAAACTGTGGCGCTGCACACTTCACTGTATGATGAAAAGTAAACCCTACGATGTGCCTCACATTAAAATGCATTTCCAAACACACAGCTGTGCTTTAAACATGTGGTCATTCCTCAGGGCCATTGTCACTTAATGTCTCTTAAGAAGCATTTATTCCACCAATAGTGTGAAGTGTGATCTTGATAGTTTTAAACGTACACGTTTCTCTGCTTAGGTTTCATTTTGAAGCTGCCAATCTGTGGTGCTCCTTCTGATGCCATCTGCTTTGAGGACAGCGTCTACTGGGAGGTGAGTTAGATGGAAAAAGACGGTGAAGTTTTGCTTTGCTGGTCGACATTTTCAAGAGTTTATAATGGGGGTGTTAAAATGTAGTCGTACAGCCACAAGATGGCGATATCACACTAATCAGTGACTGTGATGATGCTGAGACGGCATCGCTGCCTAACCAGCAGGTGGAGCACAGTCACCACCAGGTGACAATATGATCAACCAAGTGCATTACAGCAACAGAAAAACCCCAAAGATGATGTCAGACCCTCTCACTTGGTTTTGACGTCATTTACGTTTCCCAGCAATGTAATTTTTAATGTTCAACATGGATGTGGCTCCTCATGCTTTGGATGCATAGATTATGATTATTCAGTTTAAGCAAATATCTCCATAATCTTTTGAAATGATTTCTCTTTGTTCCATTTTTACTATGAGTCTTGTTGTGGTAAAATATTTCTTCTCTATCTGTTGTTTGCATAAATTAAATCAAATATAAAGCAACTTATCTATCGTTATCTTCTCAATGAATATCCACAAGTCAGATGTGTACTACATGCAGTGGAGGGCTGCTTGAAAACCCACAGTTAGACCATATTTAGACTGGAAATGGGAGGAGGTTTAAGACCAGACAAGGTCACGAATGTCTAGAAACTCAATCATCTCCTTCTCTGTTTTCTGTCTCAGGTGCCTGAACACAGCTCGAGTCATGAGGACCAGCTGACGAGGGTGAAGACGGAGGAGACTGAGAAGCTCAACAGTTAGACAAACACAGAAAGAGACAGAACCGCACGCACACACCTGAGTATTACACCTGTAGGTTGTAAAAAATAAAAATCTACTTGTGTCATGTTGACTGTCAAATGTCTGCATGTGTAAAAAGTCAAATTCACATTTTTCATTCATGCAAATACAAAAAAACCTTCATGTTCAGCCTCAACCACTAGGGGTCAGTCTACAATGATAATCAGTGCAGGGGCCTGTAAAAAGGCTGCAATAGAGAATTGATGTGTGTATTTCATAAGAGGTGCTGTCTAGTCTTAAACCAGGATGAGACACTGTTACAGAATTAAACTTAAAAAAAACAGTTTAAACCAAAGACTCCTTCAGTTCCACAAACCTCCACCGAACAACAGCCTGGGAAATAAGATCTTACATTTTCATAGTAAATCACTTATGTTTTTTACTGTTTTCTTTCTTTGACATAAAGAATTTTTATGCAAAACAATTCACAGGACTTTTTTTGTACAGTGTGTAATAAATCCAATAGTTTAGGTTTGTGATTTGCTGTTATTTCATTTTTGGTATCAAAGTTTATATGATTAGTTCAAACAGAAACGTGTTGGTTTGGTTCAGTATCTTTACATCAGAAAAAATCTCAGTAGATCTTAGTTTGGATCTGTTTAATTGGTCATATCTGCATTGAGTGTTTGGAACAATTTGAGGTGAATTGTAAGTTTTCTGAAGCACAATATTGGATAAAATCTGACAATAATAAATTGTTCATGTGTGTTTTGACTCGTTCAATGACTGGAATGAATGACATATAAAAATATAAAAATATATATAATAATATAATAATGAATCACAATCAAAGTAAACATAAAAAATTATATTTTCAAAATAGAATTGATTAATTTATGCTCCTTTTCCTCAGGAGTGTGATCATGTTTAGGATATTCTAATAAAATGTAGGACAGAGGCGAGCGGCGGTGCAATCAAGTCTCTGCTTGCGATGATGAAGGCCAGTCATCATTAGCCCCCTTTTTTTCCTGAAGACTTAATGACTGTGTTCCAATCATGGTGGAAGGGGTTAATGCATCCAGTCCAAATGGGGTTCGTCTCTCACTGCGTAATTAACACAGTTTCACTTTCAGGGATCAAACAGCTGAAGAAAACGGGTGTCTCTGTTAGATATGGTCTCCTTAGGGCCTGAGTACGAGAGGTGATTAATGCCCTGAGGAGGAAAGAGAAGAAGTGGAAGCATCATCATCAACAAATCAATGGATCAGGTTCCAAGGACTCACTTTGTTTCATGTTGCCAGATGGTAAAATTTCATTATGTCCATTAAGGGTAAATGAGGATTTGCAGAACTGTAGAATGACCCTTTTTGTTTTGACTGCATTGGAAAAAGGACAATGTGGACTCGTAAAATAATTTACTCGTGGCAAATAATTTACCTGAACCCACAATCTGCATAAATACAAATAAACTTAACCTGTTGACTCTTCTCCCTCAACGTGATGGAAACTGTCACGAAAAAACCCAGAACAAACTCATCACAAACGGGGACAAATGGGAAAACAGAGAAGAAATTAAATACTTTTTTTTTATATATATAAAAGCATGTAAAGAGGTGTTCACACCCTCTAAATATCACCATACGTTGTTTTTGTGATGAAAAATAATAAAATATTTAAAAAAATGTATTTTCTAAATAAAATTTGAGTTTAAACTTTTTTGAGTAGAGGAAAACAGCAAAGCTTTACAAGAATTCAGTTTCCACAGTCTTGCTAATGAGTTTAATAACATTTATTTGAATTCTACATAAGTTACTGAAACGTCTCATCACAGACGATATATTTCAGTTTGTTTTGTATTAATACCTCTGTTTACCTTTGGGTTTTATTGGCAGGCCATTAGCATACCTTAATGATGTCCGTTCCCCTCTGTGGCATTAGTCACCCCTCATATAGAGGGCCCCTTGCAGGATGCAAGGGCTTCGTCTGACCCCCCCCCCCCCCCCCCTCGATTTGGTGATGGTACCTCGGCGTGAACGGGCGCCGCAGCCTTTTCCCAGGAACGAGAAGACAGGTGGACAGCTGTTTACTGAATAGGCGCCCGCACTGAAGAGCTTAATTGAGCTTCATAGGGCTAATTAAAATGCAGAGAAAAATAATCATGATTATGGTAATTATTCTATTGTCTAATATGTCTTCTGGAGAAGCGCTTGTTTGGCATCATACTTGTGATATGTTAAAGACCCTGAAACATAAAAATAGAAGTGTTTATGTGGTCTTTAAGAGTTTACATTAGGTTACATCATCATGTTGTTTTACATAATATCTATATTCTGGAACAAGCTGCTATAATAACATGTCATTACACTGCTGTAAAACAAATTTTCTTCACGTAAATTATCATTAGTTTAAGTTGTAGTTTTATTTTGATTATTCACACAACTTTGAAACAGTCTCGATACATAGAAGTGTGAATGAAAAAAGATCTTCACTTGTCACTATGTGGAGCCTTTGTTTCTGTAATGACTTGTAATAAACATCTGCCTCAGTATTTAAAGGTGTATGCATGTATTTACATCTGCGTTAAAAGAAGAGGACACGTGAGTTGCATTTTAAGGAACGTGTGTGACGATGGCAGTACAACACCTTCTTATCTAAAGGAAATGACCTCAGGATTTGTGCTTCTACTGGCTGTTGATATCTCTGAATATACACAGTATACCTCTTCCCTTCAATGGAATATCACACCTAGATCCAAGAGACCATATTAAACTCTTGACCTTACTAACTTACTTCTCTACATGTGCCCCGTTAGCAAGGCAGGGCTGAATGGTGCCGAACGGCGCCTCGGGCTAGACGAGGTTGCTCTAAGCAGCTGTAGCCTCCTGTGGCTGAGCCTCGAGCTCAGATGTGATTGTTGTCCTTAACACCGCTCTGGAGGCGAACATAATGGGTTAATAGGTTCCCTCAGGATCCCCAGGTCCCCTGTGGGAGCCCTTAGCCTGCTCACAGCCCTATGGAGTCCGTAATGGGCCAAGGCTAAATCCACCTTGGGGACCGGACACAATGAGAGAACGTCAAGGCCTCATAAGATTAATCTAAGTTGTACAAAAATGCATATTTTCATCACTACAGTACGTATGCAAGTAACTGTAAACCACTCAGCTGAGGTTTCTATTCAACCACTGGCAGTGTGAGTTACATTAATAACTGAGGGTCTCAACCCCTGATTCTAACACAAAACCAAAGCCACAATCCAAACATCTCACAGTACAGATACGCTGACATACGCTGAACAAAAAACAAAGTCAAACTTCTTCAAACAGAACTTTGAAACTTCACATTTCTGTTTCCCTTTTACTTAAGACACATGATAATATTTGCTTGCATAATTATTCCATGTGCTTATGTATTTGTTGAGATGCTTCACAGCAAACTTCTCAGTGCAAATTGCAATCAGAGTATAAATATCAACACTTCCACGGTACATCTGCAAGTACCCTCTCATCAGAGTTAATTTACCATTAGTTTTCAACAGTCATCCCCCCAAAAAATCTGTATCAGCTCCAATCAACACTCGTCCTTATCAGTGAAAATATGGAAATATGTAAATACTGTCAGGTTATCTGAGATCGCACAGGTAGCAGCTATCCACAGAGAACAGAGAAGAGTGTGGTGTCACACGGAGTCATACAGAACTTAAAGGCACAGTTCGGGGCCCCGGCTGTGATTTTTAGTGTTGTGTTTTTTTCGTTTAGATTCAGATTATATCCGGGAACAAAGCTGTGACCGTAGCCCCCTCGTCACCATTCTGGAAGGATCAGCGACCCGCTGAGAGGTTGTGACTGATGCCAACTAAGCAGGGTGATGATGGAGCAGGGGTGTCGGTGGGGGGTGCTGACTAAATGCAGGAAGTTGTTCAGCTGGAGAGGGTTTCAGCCACTTGACGGAGGGGAAATTGCCTTGCAGTGCTCCACGAGTATTTGGGAGTGCTTCACTTGAATTTCCTCCCTGAAAAATGGCTAGCTGTGTGAATGCTAAATCAACAAAAGTAGTGGCAGTGTTCATTTCAGGGCCTTTGCAAATGGTCGCCTCTTTCATACCTCACTATGTGGTTGACAAATCCTGCGTGTGAAAGTGCCGGGACCTCACTCAAAGTCCAGCATGAACAAATATGGAGGATAGTAGACACAGAGAGGTACACAGCTAACACAGCTTATAATTTAAACACACGATCAAGACTTTGGAGAACGCTGTTATCCAGTTGGCCTTATTTGAGCTGCAAAGAACTCACACCTGTACCCAGTTTGTTGAATTACAATATATCTGCTGCACTAGTAACTATACTGTAAAAACGTAGTGGCTGAAGAGTTTGGGATACGTGTTTTTGTCATGATATTGTGATCAATATCATACAATTTACATATTATGTTCAACAATCTTTTTGGCGCTAAAGCAGGGGGTAAGGTTTGGTTCCACATTCCTACATTCTCCAGTCATTTTTATACAGCGCCTTAGAGCGCAGGAACAACAAACAAGGAGAAAATGAATTTGTTAACAGAGGGAAAAAGACGCACAAACATGTGTCTCCTCTTCACACCAAGATGCACTAAAGCCTTTGAGATAAAGAGATGTTTTATCAAATCCAAAGAAACATTAAGTAAAGTTCAGCCACTTTCTGATTTAATAAGCAGCTTTCCTCAGACCTCACTCTAAGGGTCTCTGTTAATTCCATCAGGTCATTATATCATTGATGTGCCATCAAATGTAATTCAAACTTCTCTTTATCCTTCCTCAAACCGCATACTGGGCCTTTAATTATGTCTTAGATGACTAAATAAACCCAAAATTTAAGTCCCTTAGATAGAACAAAAAAGGTTTCACAATTGTAAAGATCTAAAGAAATCATATTCATCGACTGGCTGAATGACCATTGTGACACGGAAAGATCACATTTAGGGCAGGATGGGGCAGCCTCTAATCTCACTGTTCCTGCGAGGTCCCCTGGCTTAGCACCCCGTGCACTAACAAGGCCTCCCACTGGACCCATTACAAGAGGAAAAACCAACAAAGGCAGTTATTACACACTCCTTATGAAAGACACCAGGGGTGAAGGGGGGCAAGCTGGACACCACTGGAACAAAAGAAACCCCTCACCCCCCTTTCCCCACCACCCGTCCCCAGATGCCCTCACCTCCACCCCAATAACCCGTCCACCCGCCTACTCCGCCAAATCAGCCACTTCCACTTCACGCATACCTCTGGGCTGCAGGCATTGTGGAGGTGCGTGACTCGAGGGGGGTCAGCAGAGGTCGGGGGCAACGCAGCCTGTTAATTGAGTGAGCTCATTGAGGAAGCATGTGGCTCAGCAGGGCCTCACCGGGGGCCGAGTCAGTGCAGTGAAAGGAAGGGAGCAGCTAGGAAGTCACGCTAGGCTAGCTGGGAGGATGCAGGGAGACTTCAGAGAGAGATGACAGCACACATGGGGATGACATTCAGGACTACACGTTCTGCTGCTCCTACAGAAACCTGAGTCCAGTTCTCAGGCCTGGTTTTTCAGTGTGTCATATACCAGACTTTATATAATACTGACACTTTCTCCATCAGTAGATGTGACGGGTCACCTGCCTGAGTTTTATATGAGTAATATTATTTATGCAAACTGCACAGATCGCAGAATGTGCACCAGTAGTTTTTCTGTGAGAGGACTGCAGCAGGATCAGGGTTAAAGTCTGACTGAGACGTGCATCTTCTTCTCTTCTTTCTTGCGAAAAATTCTACATGGAGAGACTTGCTTTTCAAAAGTTAATCCCGTCCTTTACCCAGGATGCTTTCTTTGGAAAAAGCCTTAGCTAACCATTCCACAAACAGACTTTCTTCCTACGCTCATGTCAACGCTCAGTCGGTGTATTTCCTGACACAGTATCACCCTCTTTTCTCTCCCCCTGCTTTAATATCCAACTTTAAATCTACTTGAGTTTAATCCAGAAGATCCCACCGCTGCCTGACTTCACCCAGCAGTACTGAGACTGGAGTTATTGAACCTCACTGAATCATATGTCTTCATTCTAGATGAATCCTCCCTCGACTCCATTTCACTGAATAATAAAGCTGCAAAATAACAAAGACAGATAAGACCTGCGCAGAGGCGGTAATCATTTTCAGTCCTGAGTGGGACTGAAACTGGTCCTGTGTGCAATGGTCCAGAATCTGAAAGTACAAAATCTGATCTGCCCTGGAAGCAGTCTGAGGTTATTTGGAGGATATCTAAAGAGCATCTAAAGTGCTGAATCTCAATTACACATATGGTGCAAAATTATGAATTCATTCAACTGTTCTGACCATCACATTCAGTTGTTAATCTCTCGCTATCTGTGTTTGAAAAGGTCCCTGAGGGAATCGAGGGGGCACCCAACCGATCCTCTTCCCTCGCTCCCTTCACCCTGCCCATTACCTCATTCTCAGCAGTAAAAAAGACAGAAAAGAAAGCTACTGATAAAAGACAGAGGAAGAAAATACCCAGAATCTGATACAATTGAAAGAGAGTGAGAAAGAAGGCAAGAGGAAAAGATGGGGGGCATGCATTAATTAACAAGCGCCTAATCTCAACCAAATTAATAACCGGGTCATGGATGTGAGGAAGAGACGGATGAAAAGAGGAGAGAGGAAAAAGGTGAAATAGGAGAAGAGAGGAATGTAACATGATGGCTCTGGGTAAGCTGATGGGAATTTTGTCCCTGTCTTTTCCCCATAACCCCTCCTAACCTCTGCCATTCTCCTCAGCGCTCCGATCACAAACCCTCTTTGTGGTTCTCCCAAAAAACCTTTGTCGGATGCCAATTTGCATAAAAGCAACAAGCAACAACACTTCTTTTCCTCTCCTGTGGGATAGGACAGCAGCAGCTCCTCCCCTAGCAATGGCATTGCAATTCTTCTTGTTTCAGGACACACACACACACACACACATTGGTGCAGGAGCATACGTGCAGGGTGACATGACGATGAATGTGCTCGTTTTATGATCCCCACTGTGCACATGCTAGTGTACACACACATACATTGACATTGGCTGTGGATTCATAAATGCAGCACCAACACACACACACACACAGAAACCCTTCACATGGCTCCCTTTTGAGCGTAATTAAAACAGGAGGTGCTCACACAATACGCTTTTGTCTTAGGGCACGGCGAGGACAGGCGGGGCGAGGGGCCTCTGCATATTAATTAGGAGGCTGTGGTGTGAAAGCCAATCAGGCGTGTTAAACAGATGACATACTGGGACAAATATGGCACTACTTTCTTGCTGCTCTCCCACAGCGGCGCATGGATACAGGCCTTGCGCGCTGCAACTTCCGGCCATGGCACGCTGCCAGTGGTTGGAAATTAGCAGCAGGAGCTGTTGGGATGAATTAGCGCTGTGAACAATGCAGGAGGCTGTGTGCTACACAGCGGGGAGACGAGAGGTGACTGTCGGTGGGAATGTCACACCAGTAGGTGGCGACGATGAGTCGAGCAAGCTCAGACCTCCACTACAGCTTCTTTTGTTTTTTCCTTCACATAAACCTCAGAATGTGCATTCAGACCTGAGGTGGAATCAAATGAATTTAATCAGAAAAGTATGTTTTGGATTTCTGATGCAGCCTTTTCACAGCCGACAATGGGGAGAAGAAGAGACGTCATCTGCAGAGCATGGCACCAGGAAGCAGACTTTTTATTTTAGAATGAATGAAAACAATATCGCACACAATAACCCCACATCTCTATTGAGCGCCCGGCTGCCAGCGTACAGTATTTCCCTGACAACAAAAACCGTTAGCCCAGATTTAGCGTCAGATGTTCATTCCACACTGGACACATCTGTTTGGTTATCAATAACGACGGGACTGTTTGGCATGCAGGCAGCTTCCCTCTTTTTTTGTCCTATTCACAACTTTGTTAAAGGAGAACAATTCAGGTGTTATAAATCACAGAAAGGGGAGTGAGCCAGCGAAAGGCTGACAGGCTGTACAGTGGCAGAGGGAGACCTTCAGCACCCTGCCACCGTTTGTTTTTTTTGCCTTCAGGGCCACCCAGCTTCATTGACGTGGGCAATCCCAACCACCGCTTCTTTGTTTTTCCTGCTCAATTTCCCTTTTCTCTGGGGTTCCTTTTCTCTGGCGCTCAGTGTTTGGTTGCGAGGTTTGTAGCCCATTTCCTTCACGTCCCTTTTTCTTATTCATTCTTCCTATGTGCCAATTGAATTTGTCTTTTTTGGTTAATCTCTCCTGCTCTTTCTCGGCCTTTCTTTCTGCTGTGGCCTATCCCCACCTATCCTTTCCTCTTAGCTTTCCCCCTCTTTGCCAGCTCACCCTCTGTCGTTTTCACCCTCCCTTTCATATTCTCACCAACCCTCCCCCTCTCTCCCTCAGCTATACCCATCGCTCTCTGCCATTTCCCCAGTAAGGGGGCACTTTGCTGCTCCTGTCTTTCGATCTCCGCTGTTGGCACTCAGTTCTGAGCGACCGGCCCAGTGTGTGCGGAGGAGAAGCTGTGTGTGAGCAAACGGGTGCCCACGCCTGCCCCCGGCACCACAAAGAAGCCTTTCTTCACCCATCAATGGCTTCCATTAACGCCGGGCCCTCTGCCTCTGGAGGGGATGTCAGGCTTCTAGAGATGGCACACAGAGACGGCCATTAGAGGCAGGAAGCCGTGGGCAGGGGCATCATGGGAGAGCTGCCAGGACAGGCGAGGGGGGTGTAACGAGGGCATGAGACTGCGTTTTGTGTCCTGAACCTAGCCCTGTGCATACAGACATAAACCCCCAAAAGGACACATTTATTCTCAATCTGACACATGCATGCACGTGTGTGTGTGTGTGTGTCTGTCTGTGTGTGTGTGTGTGTGTGTGTGTGTGTGTGTGTGTGTGTGTGTGTGTGTGTG
>JAUYWH010000008.1:1486764-1523550 GCA_034779795.1 Ctenopoma multispine
ACAGAAAACAGAAAATTATTCTGAGGATTATTTCTGACTGGGTTCGTTACGAATGGGAGAAAAATCAGAGCTGCCTTTAAAAGCTTAAATCATTTTCACAAACTGTGATAGAAAACAAGTTTAATAAACGTTTACCTTCAGTCAAAGAGTCTGAAAATCTTTCTGCGCTGGAGTAAGTTTGTAAAATGTATAATTTATAATCGAAGATTAAAAAAATAGACCAACAGTTTTTTCTGGACAATAAATGACATCGAAAGAATGAAGTCTCTGATTAAAATACATCGTCCTGAAATAATCAAGTTAACGAATTAATAAAGAAAAAAGATGTTTTAATGTTTAACTGAACAGTTTGCTTTGCTCTGGTTGTTTGTCCTGTGACCACAAAGCTGCAGGTTTGATAACGGACGTGTTCCTGCTCATTATTGGATTAGTTCACGGTTTATTCTGGAATTAGGCTCAACTGACTCATCACATATGAATAATATCAATTTGAATCCAGGAAGAATTTTGACCTGGAAACGTTGATCTGTAAAATTAGTAATAATCATAATAATAATAATGATGATGATGATAATAATAATGATAATAATAATCGTCATAATAATAATAAATAATAATAATAATAATGATGATGATAATAATAATAATCGTCATCATACATCTTGTGACGTGGAGCTGTGCAGGATGTCGGTTTCATCGGTTGAAGAAGAGCAGAACAGCCTTTGTTCGTGTGCAGGACATGAATGAAGGCCATGCAATAATATTAAAGGAATATTCTGCAAACTTCACACCTCACTCACCGATGGTCACTAAATTATTAATTGCAATTGTTTATCATTTTCTTTGACTAGATTTGATAGATTTTTATTTAAATGTTGTACAGAAAATACAATACATCATAGTACAGTGTGCTACATGCACTTAAGTATGAAATAATTCCCCTAAAAACTTGAACAGGAACCATCATCATACAAAGTCCTGCAGGATTTTTCTAACTGCAGTACCACTTATGGCCACTAGATGTTGTTTTCAGGAAAACAGAGAAGCATTGAAGTGACTGGGAAAACCCTTTAAAATTCCCCGCAGAAGTGCATCAATCCCGTTTTCCACAAATCAAGATGACAGAATTTATTTAACGTCTGCCACAGATTTGTCTGAGACATTTTTAGTTGGTCTGATTGTTCAGAAAAGCAAAGAAAAAAATCAGGTCTTGAAGCTCCAATTTGATGTATCATCGTGATGGGGGGGAGGAAATGATCTAATGAGTATTAGTTGGAGGTAAAAACATGAAGACAAGTCATTAGCAGATTTCACTTTTAGCCACATCAGTTCAAATAAACAAAGAGAAGAATGAGACGAGCCTGCAGCTCCAGCTCAGCAAATTACACGTTGTTGTTCAGACCAGCTGGGGGCCGACGGCACAGTTAAGGTTGTGGCCTTCACCACTGTATTACACATTCACCTGAGCAGCTGGGTGTTTGCTTGCTTAGGTAGCAGAGGGAGTAACAGTCATGGACACATCAACACATCACGGACTGCAAGATGTTGTTCAGGTGACATGAGCGTGTACAGCCTCAGTCGATGTGTCAGATGCCCTAACATTCCAGGGTGAGGCCGGAGCGGACTCCTCCCCTCGATCTCAGACAGGCAGCACTGCAAACACAATTCTTCTCTCTCTCAGCCCGGCCTGATCCCACAGTCTCCTCCTGAGAGCAGCCACTCAGCTACAAAACGATGCATGTATGTTGCATGTATGTTGCATTTATTTGTTCATTTATTTTCAGGTGCTCGTGTGTAATAAACGTCCTTTGACACGTGAAGACATTTCCTTTTGTTAATCGAAACCATCAAACACTTGAAAAGTACAAAACTTTTCACCTTTAACGAGTCGTCAGTCAACGTATTACCAGCGGGGGCATCGGGAGGTGACCTGTAATCACAAGCATCCTCAAACGTGACTCCCTGGAAGATCTGAGCACCGACACTGAAGAAAAAGCTGAAAAAGTCTGTCACACTTCAATAAAAGTGGGAAAATCCACAATCTGAGCTGAAGGAAATGTGGGTTGTTGAGACGTGTTGATTTGTGCTTCTTCATTCTTGTGTTTGCTCTCACCTGCTGGTCCTGGGATTTATCCTGGAATGTGTTTTGGCCTCTTTTAAAATCTCACATCTCTTTAAAAACCTTTGCCACACTCCTCATAAATTAGTCATTTATCATACCTGGCGTCGTGTTCATGAATGCCTACTTGTGGTGCACTTGCAGTTCTCCTCCTCCGGCCTCAGGATGATGCAGAGTTGTTTGTGCTTGCATTAACATGAGAAAGCACCTCCATCTCACTGCACTTATTTGACCTCTGACCTCCCCTTTATGCCTCCCAGACAGCAAATTGCTGCAGTGGTAGCGGCGGGTCTCTCGCTGCTCGACTGCCACATCCGTTCTCTTACTATAGGGAGAAGGGAGAGGAGGGGAGAAGAAGGCTGGGTGTCTCTCAATCAAGTCATTTAATGCCAAAGCCAATTCTCATACACCCCCCCCCCCCCTTGCTTTAAAAAACCCCCACACGTCGTCACACACGCTCCCACACTCTTAACCAGACAGGCTGGAGGACTCTGTCTCAGCAGCCATTCTTTGCCACCCTGCTCCTGTCTGCACCCCCTTTTCTTGTCTGTGTTTTAATGAAGAGAGGGGGACCCGTGATTAGGGGGGACCCTGGGATTGCAAGGCCGTAGACTTTGCATGTGCGTATATCTGTGTGTGTGTGTCTGGACTTGGAGGCTTAATCCCACAGAGCTGCACCGGGATGAGAAGCATATGCAGCATATTATGGTGGCGTTGCATTCATTGCAGCATCAATGGTGTCTTCTGTTTTACCATCAAAGCCTGGGGACATCTTTGTGCGTGTTTGTGCCGCTGCCATATGGTAATCGGCATGTTGCTTTCAACAATAAAGCAGTTCTGATGACAGTAATGCCGTTTGAGATTGTAGCACTACAGATATTAGACTTTTTTCATGCAAAACCTAATTATCATGCAGACAAAGTGGTGAGGATGCAGCAGCAAGGATGGTATTTCACCAGCTGTGGGGTTTTGATATTGCTGATGAAGTCTAATAATGTTTTATATTATTCATCTTACTTAGGCTGGATGTTGGCAAATATCAGCCAGATTTGACGTCAAGCCTGACTCTTCTTTTCAGCTTCTGATCTGCATTGTTCATGTCCAGTTACAACAGTTTCAGCTGCTTTAGAAAAGAGTTCTTCATTTAAACGCAGTCATGTCTGCTTCAGCTCCCAGGTCCCAGCTAGGGGATCGAGAGGTGTGTGTCAGCAGGTCCCACAGCCTTAAAGAGCTGCTAACCCTGAAAGAATTTCATTAGTCTAAAACTTCTATCATCCCATGATGGTCTGAGCGATGTTTCAGGAGCATTTCCCACGCTGGTTCTAGCATCGTGTAGAAGAGGAGTTCACATCAGGTTCTCCGCCCTCGCTTAAACATGGAAAACAGAATGTGGATGCTGTGTGGTTGTGGTAACCTCAGATGTCAGGTGAGGGTGTTACTGTCTGATCTGTATGAAGGGACGGTGATAATGACAAAGGAAATGACTGATCAGGGAAATATTGTTCTGGTTTCAGTCTGTGCAGATTAAAGTCACACGTTCTGCACATCATAGCTGCTGACTTGCAGAATCTAATATGAGATAACAATGAAAGGTTCCTCTTCTTCACTGTTTCTGTTGCTCCTTATCCTCCATGTTCTGCTGCTGCAGGCGATGTGAGCTGCTCTCCGTGAAAGTCTGCAGTAAAAGCCCAGAATACAAGAACATCACCAGAACCTAAGATCAAACCCACGAGGTCACTGCCTCTCTTCTGCTCTTTTCTTCCCATTCAGCAGACGCGCACAGGAAGGTCTTAATTGACATTTCACTCTGGGAGTCATGGCAACCATTTTAGCCTAAACCCCACCACCTGAACACATCAGGGCTGAGACGAGTAACAGAAAGAGGACCTGTTAGTGTGTGCTGTGCACATTGTTCCTTCCAGAAACCTCACTCACAAACACCAGGACAGGTCAAGGCTGGCACAAAGAATCCCTGACCCCCGAGAGCTAATGTGTGAAGGAGGGAGCAGGCTGCTGTGAATCAAAGCCTACACATTAGACCTGTGGGGGCAGGAAGAGGAGAAAGAGAGCTCATCACTTGACCTCTGCATGTGTGACTCGCTGTCCCCCTGGGAAAAGAGGAAGGCAGGAGACGGAGCATCTTAATGGCCTCCTACAGACAGCTCTGGTCTTGTCCAGGACAATGAGCAATCAGGAGGAGTAAGTGTTGGTGATTAGGGAGATACTCAGGGCTCAGACCTGGACTCCAGTGAACCTCCTGAACCTCCTCAACAACATCCAGCAGTCTTCCCAGACCATGTCCACAACAAGCTGCCTGAAGCTGCAGCCACATCTCCTCTTTGTCTTGAACTTCCATCCACATTAAGCTGATGAAACAGCTTTTCAAACAGTGGACACGTCTGAAAGTGGTTCGTGTTTTAGTGTGCATGGAGAAAACACACGAGTGGTTTTCCCTTTCAATAGAAATCTGACCTGGGAGCAGCAGTGCAGGAGGGACTGTTCACCTTTCTTGCAGGTAATGTGACATATGAGCCGTCATCAAGTCTGGACGTTGTGATTCTCTGTTGAGAATGTGATTTGGAATGATTGAAACCCGTAGCCCGGCATTAGTCAGCGGTGTCGAGCACTCATCCTCATACCTGCACTACTGTGTGAACACACAACACTGTTACTGACCTCGTCACTCTAGGAAACACCTGAGCTCAGCACAGCGGGGAGCGCAGCACGATAATAGCTTCACCTTCACTTTTCTATACGAGCAGCAGCAGCAGGTGTCACTATGGCTTTCAGATCCCCAGAATCCTGCAGCTTGGTGGCTGTAACATGAGGCAGGTCACAGTCTGGATCCTGTAACAGACAAGATCAACCTGACTCCTAACCCCCGTCACACAGTTTGTGACGTGCAGATACGTTTTTAGTGTTTACTCTTTCTTGAGTAGAGGTACTTTACTGGAGCATTACCACTTTGTGCAGCTTTATACTCGTCTACAGTGCAGAGGGGAAACTTGTACTTTTAATCCACTGTTATTTTATATCTTTAGTTGCCAACTGATCTTTGCAGATAACAAAATGTAATCAGCTAATGATAAATAAATGATCATAGTGTCAGGACATAAAGTTGTTCCAATCTGCTCCACCTTACCAGCTGTGTTGTTTTGTCACTGTCCACTAGGAAACTTAATTTTTAATTAAGAACTGGAAATTTAGTTTGCCATGATATATAATCCATTTGTTTGTCAAATAAAATCTGGACTCGACCTGTACATTTCTGTTCATCCACAGAGGTTAGTCAGAGTTCTTAAAGATTTTTGTTAGTGTTGTGTAGTTTTTGTGCTCCTACCACCTCTTTTGGAGAAACAACTGGAGACAAGCGCTCTCCTGTAAAACAGAAAGATGAATTTAACATTAGTGAGGGAAGCTGCTCTGAGCTGTTTCCTGAAGTTACAGCGAACCCAAAACTGCAGGAAACAAGACACGTCTTCCTCTAGGAAAGTAAACAAACAATAAAAAGTACAATTTCAGTTCTACTGTGCTTTTCAGAATTTGCATGTAATGACACAGAAATGTTGTCACGGCTCATTTCATGGGGACCTTCAGGGGCGCACAGGTCGCAGCCACAGCGGTCTGACAGTGTGAGAGACACGCCGGGTGTAAAAACATGCCGTCTCTCAGCGTCATGTGGGTTTTCTATAAACAGCCCAAATTTCTAACATGATTCAAATGAAATCACAGACTGTAGAGCACTTTGTACTTTAATGCTTTGTCAAGAACAATGCATCTGACAACCCATTCACTTATGTTTTCGTAGGGGAAAGCTGCACTATGGGCCTCACAGTCGTTCTTTTTTCTGCAGTTTTATCTTATCACTAGGCAACCACATGCAGCCATTCAGCCGTAGGAGCCATGTGAGAGCTTTCTGTTGAAAACACACTTTGTGGACGCTCCCAAACTGGATAAACAGAAAAACTGAGAACAAAACAGTTTGTAATGAGCTCTATTTATAGAATTGGTTGAGTTTAACTTTCGCAAATGTGATCAGTGTTGCAGAATGTTTTCCGACCTTTAGTCTCAGTTTGAAAGTTGATCTGGAAACTGAAGCTTTTTGTTTTGAGCCAACGTTCAGATCTGAGAGGATTTAACTGTCTGCAAACTGAGAGTATTTAAAAAAAAAAAAAAAGCTGCGGGTTTTAAAATGCAATCATTCAAATTTCAAAATCTGAGCAGATTTAAATGTAGTGTGCACATTCAGGAGGATAATAAAACATAACCTCTAACCAATGACACTTCCCCTCAGTCTTCCACAGTTTAACAGCATATATATATATATAATATAGTAATTTCCCCAGGGTACTAATAGTATTTATGAAGTATATATAATTAACCATTTAGCAGCAGTAAATGCAGCAACTTGTCTCTTTTTTTCTTGTATAAAAGACATTACATGAAACATGCTTATTATTAGTAATATCATTAAACTGCAACTTTAAAATCTCACAGGTAATTTTTGTATTTCTGCAGCCAGATGTGAACACCTCTGCTATTTTTGTGTGTCCACCAGCAGGACTGTCAAAAGTGAAACAACTTTTGCTAATCTCACAGTTCTTACTGGAAAGCTGCTCAGAGTGAGTGTGTGCAGAACTGGGGCAGCTGCCGTCTGTGTGAGCTGAAAGGGATCTTAATTAGAATCCAGATTTCTGTGGGAACAAAATATGACGGGACACTCCCACAGAAGTGCAGCTGTAGATATACAAATGAAGATTTTTTTTTAATGCACTGCTAAGTTGTTGTAACTAATAAATAAGGAAATGATTTCTTTATGTTTAAGGACACTGTGACATTATGTTGTTTTATTGTGTCTGACTTCTTTTGTTCTAGATTTATTTTGTGCTCCAGCTGGACATCAGCAGGGGGTTAATTAACCCGGAACAAACAAACAGAAAAACGACAGAAAAGAAACGAGCCATGGAAGCATAAAAGCAGCTTATTAGCTTTATTAATGCAGCAAATGTTGCTCATCGGCTGTTGCTGTTGGATTTTCTTTGACCAGTCACTGCTAATAAAACATATATTGTCCTAATGATTTAAACATATTGGCTCTCAACATTATTTTACTCAGCTGAAGTCATGTCACCTGCTAAAGATGAAGCTATTAAACTGTACAGCTGCAGAGCAAGTGGTGGTGAAAATGAAAAATGTGTGTGTGAAAGGAGCTGAATACAGCTCACACACACATTTCATTCTGCGCACGCCCTCCCTTCTTCCTCCCATATGCTCCTCTTTGCAGTCGCGCTGCCTCACACACACACACACACACACACACACACACACACACACACACTGAGCTGCTGTGTAATCCAATCACAGCTCCTGAATGAAAGAGGGAGGAGGCGTGCATGTGGATTAAGGTGTAGAACGACTAACCTTATGAGAGCAAATAATTTGACGTCCTGGCTGCCAGGAAGAGGGTTTCACTCCACAGGCCCTGCAGGCCCCACATGGCCCCACGACGGCCTCAGGTTACTACGAAAACCCAGCACTTCTCCAGCAGCGCTCATTGCAGTATCAAGGATTATGTGTTTTAAGACATCATTATGAAATTTATTCAAAGAGCTAGTTTGTAGTAAAATGTGAGAATTTATTGCACAAATGATTATGTTCATATTTCTTCATTTAGGAAACAAAATGAAACTGAGGGTTGTTTTGTCCTTTGTGCTGAGTTAATGTTGGTTGATCATAATTGTTATTCGGTTAAAAACATGTTGTGTCTCGTTAAATGTTTTTTACCCATTTAAACAAGCTTGTAATGTTTGAAGCTGCTTTAAGAACTAAATGTTTAGTTCTGATCTGTTTTCAGCGAACACTGATACTGCAGCATCAACATTTTGTGACCTGTCAGACACTAATTCATGTTTTCTCGTTAGTCTAAGCGGCGTTACACTGCTGAAAATGATTTTCAAGCAAACACAATGTAAATTCTTTACCAAGAATCCTGTCAAACGTAACGTGATCACCATGTTAAGTCCACCTCCTCATCCTCCACATCCTCCATGTCTGCCTCACCACATTAAAAGCACTCCTCCTGCACCGGTACTGGTTCTGGTATCATCTTTTTTTTTGTCTCTTATGGATTCTATTATTTAAATGGTGATGTATTTGTGCTTTTGGATTTCGAGTGATTTTCTAGTTGCTCTGATTGTTTCTGTTGCTGTTCTCTCTTCAGATGTAAGTGCACCTGCAGATCATCATCAGAGTCCTTTCAACCCTGATTCCCACTGTGTCTGACACAGTAACACATGCAGCATGTGTGCGACACGACCAAACTACCACATTGTTTGACTTCTTGTGTGCGAGGAAAAGATGCCACAAGACCTCGCCACTGTTCACCTTAAGTACTGTAATTCTGCATCTATGTCATATGGGAATTACCATAATTACCTCTTTCTGGTCTGTAAATGGTGTCTACATCAACATCCCAGTCATAATTACAACTCACAAACTTGGATTTAGCTGAAACCTTTAATATATATGACCAGTGTTCCTGGATGTACTTATGTACTGGACATAATCCTTTATTGACTGTTTTAACCCCTGCATCAGCCCTGTTTCACAGTTAACAGCCTGAATTTGCTTTTCTAGACAAAAAGAAGTCTGAAACCGTTTGGATGAAATTCTTCTCTGAATGTGCAGGCCTGATTCTCCGTCCTGGTCGTAAGCCTGCAGAGCCCTGCTGCTCCTCATTCTATCTCTCTAATTAGAAACTGATTTACACCAGGGCCAGCAGGTGCATGCAATTAACTGCAATTAGCTGATGGGACAGAAAAACAGCAGCACTGTTGGTGTCTGTGGACAGAGGAACGGTGGCAGTGGTGCCGTGTTTTTCTGATGGAGGGAGAAATCGGTTGTGGTACGAAGCTGACAAAGTCATCACTTTTCATCCTGTGTGATCAGTGAATGCTGGTAAAAAACCAACAGCCGCTGTTCGATTCTGACGTTTCTGAGTGAAACAGCGGCTGCACGTGCATAGTGTCACTAACGTTTTACACCGCACCACCACATTTTTCCACTAAAGCTTTTGTCTAACGCTTTAGAGGAAGGGGGCTTGATGCAGAAGCCCATTTTCAGTACAGATGCACACGGTTCCATATTTTAATATCCGTTATCAAAAGAGGGAATGATACCAGCAGTTAAAAACTCTCCTGTCTAAATACTAGCTCATTCACACTGGTTAATTTTCCCTAAATGGTGCAAAGTCTGTTTATGACGTCACATGTCGCAAGATACAGCCATGATGTGGAGCTTTTCTTTTCTAAGAGATATCCAGTGTGAAATAAACATAAATGCTCTGTATTTCCTTTTTTTTTCTTAGGGACATAGGATCTGCAGCACAGGTCCATGTTTTAGAAAAGTCTGGTGGTTGAGCAGGCTCCTAAAACTACCTAACCAACCTGTCACACTCGTAAAGGCTTTGATTTGAACTCAGATGAGAAAGAGACTTCTCACAGAGAAAATCATAATGTACCAGCAAACATCATGCAACACTTTGTGTTTGTTCCATAAATCCACGTCAATAAAGATTTATTTTTTTAGTTTGGCGTGAAATAACTTGACTTGATTTTCTTGATCTTAACCCCATCGATGAACAAGACCTTATCACACAGCATCTGAGAAAGACTTCAATGATGCTCTTCTCTATAAATGGGAAATAATTGTTAGCATTGTTAGCAGCAGGTTATTTTGTAAACCAGAAGAAGAAAAGGAACAAACTGTGTCCCATACATTTATTTTATCATTTGAATTCTTTTTATCTTTTTATTTTGCAGCACACAGATGAACTGTTTAGATTTATTCATTTACTATGATATTTAAAAATACAATCAGTATTTCCTCCTGTAAAATACACACAAAATATATTTCGTTTTATTTATCAGTGTTTATGGTCACAGGCACAACAGGTAGACTCAAACGCATCATTACACACACACACACACACACACACACACACACACACACACACACACACACACACACACACACACACACACACACAGTCCTTCCATATGATTTTACATAAAATACACACATACTACACACAACAGAATCGCTCTCCAGACGTAACAGGAAGCACTTAACAGACCACTGCAGTCAATTACACTCTGTTACGGTCTTTTAATTTACCACTGTTCAGTTAATAAATCCTCAGAATTCTATTGTAATTTTTTTGTAATTAGTGAATTCTCCAAAACAAGGCTTTTATTTTTAGAAAAGCAGAGAGAGCTCCAACACGTCTTAGCATGTCTTGGTGAAGCAATGTGGTTTTGTGGTCTGTTTCTCCATCACGCCACTAAAGTGGATGTGTAGTAACACCAGTGCTAATGCTAATCCTGCACTTCTCACATCTCCATAAATTAATTTGTGTATGTTGTGTGTTGCTGCACCCGCTTTTGTGTGTGTGTGTATCTACATTTGCTGCTCTCTATGCTCTCCCTCCCTCGTCACGTTGTAGTCGACACGGTGCCAGCGCGCGCACACACACACACACACACACACACACACACACACACACACACAGCCAGTTGCCAAGGCAACCAGGAGCTAGCATGAAAGCTGTGAGAAGAGGTGGAGCATGGCACCAGTCTGACAAGCAACTGCCACCATTTGTGTGTGTGTGTGTGTGTGTGTGAAGGTGATGCAGTAATGTGTGTATTTGTGCATATTCCTGCGTTGACCCATAATGAGACAGGGGAGGCGGGGGACGGCGACATTAAAAGCCAGAAAGAGTAAATAACAAAAGATGCTGTGTCCATTAAACATCGCCTGCTTCCTGGTTACACGTCGCTGTTTAAATTGAATAATTACATGTCGCTCACCATCTCACCACTGAACGTATATTCTATACTGTCTTCGTGTCAAAACTGAACGTGACAAATGTGTTATTATTGTTAAGAGATGTTGTATTGGAGTCCACATGTGACAGCTTGATGATGCAGACTCCACATCACTCGGCTCATGAATAGATTCTGAGATATTTCATTTAGTTAAGTCCGAGCTTTAGTTTTCACTAAGAATGAGTTTTGATGGCAGTTCACTCAAAGGACAAAGGGTGTTTGGCTCATGGAGGCAGGAAACAGTTCAGAAGTGAGCTGAAGAACGACACAACATGTAGTTAAACGTCTCTGTGGCAAAACTGATCTGAATAATTAAACCTTGTCGCTTTCAGCTGACTTGGATTTCGCTGTTTTTAACTTAGCTAACAACTGTCGCTCATCAGGTTCTTAATCAACAGCTTTACCAGCCGTATGTATGTGTATATATGTAGGTCTGTTTCCAGACCAGAACCTTTGAAGAGCTTAGTGCCTCTGCTTGTGTTTCCACTGGAGGATTCAGGGTCTACATTTAGTTCCAGGGGCATTACTGGGTACTACTTTCTAAAGATCACCAAACACTGGACAGCTCAACTGAACAGGTGAGTCTTCAGCACTGAATGATCACTGATTGGTACCACACAGCATTTGTTCTGAAAACCCACTGCACACGGGATCCTTTCGTTTTGTTTGTCATCAGCCGCCCAAGAGATTTCCCAGCTGATGAAGTGTGTATAATGACGTGAAAACCAGCTGACCAACAGGGTAATTTGCTTAATTTTCCTGCTGTGGAAATACAAATCACAATTATCTTGAGGACCTTTACCTGCGGGAAGGTTCCTGGACTTTAGTTAATCGAAAAGAAAGGCACCAGGAACCTTCTGGCAGAGACGCACCTCATGTTGTACTTGAGAGCTGCTTAGTAACATTAGATTAGTAGAAAATGTCAGCAGGGACGATGACGTGGGGGTAGTCAGCAATTTCTAACTGTCTAAGAACCCCAGGGTTGGTGGTTTGTGTCCCGGCCCCAAGCCTGAAAGGGAGCAGCTGAAAGAAACTTACCAGGAGATATCAGCAAGTCCTCCCCTGGTTTGTTCTAAGCTGGCTCAGACGCTTGCTGAACTACATGGATGCTGTGGATCACCCTCTCTGATCTGACACTCCGGGACTCCTGGTGCACTTGTGACTGCTGGTGGCCCCGCGCGGTGCAGCCATTCCGTGCAGGGTTGAAAGTCAGTGCTCATTTTCTTCTCTCCACCGATAAAAGCATCCTTGAGCAAAACACTGAACATCCAATTGGTTCCGATGCTCTGCCTCCATAAGTGTGTGTGTGGGTGAGTGAGAGACACAATGTAAAGTACTTGGCTATAGAAGTGTTATGTGATTGCAGCCCAATTATAAATCCCACGAAAAGTCGTTTCGATGGAGAATTTGATGTGATGATCAATGCATCAATCAAAAGTTAAACTAAACAACAGTGTGAGTTCATGGTAACGTCAGCCACTGACTCTATGTGGGTCCATATTGTTGGACAATAACGGAGCTCTGTGGCAGAGAGGAATCAGATAGGGAATGAATACTTTTACGGGATTTATCATCAATTATATATTATTTATTAACAGAAGTTCTAGAATAAACAAAGAGCCTTCAGGCTAAAATGACATTTTGTATTTGACATTTTGTGGATTCAAAGCTTTTTAACAACCATAAGCAGGATGTCACATTTTGTAACTTGAAGATTATCATTTCCACTGCCACCTCTCTGCGATCGTCAGGCTTCAGTTCAGATATCTGAGACACTGAGACAACCAGCAGGCCTGGGGGGGGTCAGGGGTCGGCCTGTGGACATGTTGTGGTTTGTCCCAGGCAACAAAAAGATGCAGGGACACTGGTTTCTAACCCGCTGACCTTCCATTGTGCAGAGGTTGGAGAGGTGATGGAGGTGATGGGGGGGGTCAGTGTTGATGTGTTTTATGGGGTGACGGTGGTGGTTGTCTGCCCAACCTCTGACTCCTGCCTGGTCACTGAAAGGACAACAAACACATGCTCTTTTTCAATGGACTCTAAATCACGAGGGACAACTTGTGGGGTTCCAGTTCATTAAATGGATTTGAGCTTTTGCTCTGTGGTCAAGATTAGTCAGCAATGATGTAATGTCACACCCCTATCTAGTCTTTTATCACCATGAACAATGGTCATCTGACCCAGGTTAACAAGTCAAAGTGGGCAGTAAATATGTTAAACCTTTGGCTACGTTAACCCTCGTACTGACAGGAATCTTCTGTCCGGCTTTTCTAAATCACAAAGATGCTTCAGTAATATAAACATTTTTTTTACTAGCAATGAGCTTCAAAATTAATCTTAATGTGGAGCGGTGCAGCACTGCCAGCAGCGTTTTCGAGTGAGGTTCGTGCTTCTAACTAATTAGAGAATTGTACGTAGTAAGTTCTGGAGTATTATTTATTATTACTGTAATTTCTTAACCGTTATATGTGGCATATATCAAAAAAGCATCTTACACACATCTGGTCTGCAAATCATCAAATCCTTTCATTCGGTGCCGTCGACCATGTTGAATTTACTGTCAACAGGTAGATTTAACCCCTGTTCGGCTTCCGAATGTGCGTGTGCTGAGACAAAGTGCGTGTGCTGAGACAAAGTGGGTAACTTGAGCTTCCTCTCTTCCAGAAACTATGAAACAGTTTCCTTTTCATTCTGTTTGACCAGCCAGAAAATCACTTCCTGGCTGCCATAGCTCGTACAGCAGGCTACATGATAACACACACAACATATTTCAAGGTTGTAGCAGATTACATCTTCTCTCTCTCCATGCAGAATTGTTTTGGCATCTTAATGTGGCCTTTGACACGAGACAGAGGCAGAAATAATCCATGTAAATGACTTTAAAAATCTCATTAGGCTATTGCTCTGCGAAATCTTCTGTTTACACTTTCCGACAGTACATATGATCAAGATGGCTCCGGCAGATATCCTGTCACTGTAGTATTAAATTATTCTAAATTAAATAACTACACCATCACACGTTATCTGTAAGATCTTGCATCACGATTGATGGAGTGTTACTGAGATGGTCGTCATTCTGGCAGGTGCCCCCATCTCTGCACAGGACTTCTGAACCGCTGGCGGCGACTCTTTGTCGTTGGGTCAATGAGACACAACACAAGGTGTGCATAAGGTCAAGAGATCTGAACGTTGTCTGAAGCCACTTTACATGATGCTGTCAGACACAATCCTGAAGCTTATTAAGAGGAAACAAAAGGGTTGAATTCTTCTAGACTAGACGTCTAAATGCCACAGTCCAAACAGTGCAGTCGTCTTTCACCGAGGGTCAGCGGTTCGATTCCCAGACTCCCCAGGTTCCCTGACCCTTGGCGCCTCAAAGGGGCAGCCTGTCCACAAAGAATTTCCCCAAGGGGATCAATAAAGTATCAATTATTATTATTAAGTAACTGGATATTTCCTGCCCCACACCCACAGTACCACCCACCACCACCAAACGTTCGTCTGGGACGCTCACGCCGCCCAGACGAACCTCAGCCCTCGTTGTTACTTTTACCTTTTGCTATAGCAACAGAAGAACAATGGTCAGTTTGTGTGTAGCTGTAGATTTAATGTCGGGGTGTTAATGGTGATGTGGGGGTGCAGTTGTTGCTGGTTTAAATTGAAGTATAAGTACTCAGAGGGTGTGGTGCGGTTGTTAAAATGCAGACACTGACAGTCACCTTGAACTTGAACCCCCCCCCTGAGGTCCCCTTGACCTTAGCTCTTTTCCCGTGCTCCTCTCTGCCCTCAGCGGCGATGATGGCCTTTGTTGAGCTGTCGGCATTAACTCTACGCAGCCTCTCTCTCACACAACCTCCTCCTCCTCTTCCAACACTCTCTCCTCCATCTTCCCCCAGGGGCCAAGCCTCTTCTTCTTCTCCAGTCACTTCCCCCTGTGTGGCTGATTTTTGGGGTACACCCATCTGGTCTGTGGCAAACGCCCCAGTGGGGAATTTTGTTTTCCCAGAATGCTAATCTGACCCAAGGGGGTTTCATTCCCACATTCTGGAACTTGGGATTTATCCCTTTGTTTTGGTGAGGTGAGAGGCTGTGCTGCATTCCTATCATCCCGTCATAAATACAAGTAGGTCCACTGCAGGGAGATGTGCTGATAAAGACAGTAACAGAGTTGATGTTTGGGGGGAGGACACCGAGAAAACGCAAACCAGTTTTAAATCTGTTGAACCGTCCCCGACATTTGAACTTTCACCCAACTGCACCAATAAACGTGTAGCGGAGCCCCTAAAGTCTCAGTGTTACGTGATTTTACAAGACTGTGAAACCACATTTAGATTCAGTCTCCCTGGTCGCCCCTGTTTATAGGATTGTTCCTCCTAAACACTCGCCTTCCCAGGAGCTCTGCCCTGATTGTGTCTTGCACGTTTATCGTTGTTTTTATTTTTTTGTCATTTCTGAAAGATTTGTCTCCAAAATTAGGACCTGTCACGGATCAAATACTGATGCGATGTTCAAAGGAGATACATTACATTTTTGATTTTGTCAAAACACCTTCGTGGTGCCAACAGCCTGGATGTTTGCTGGTGAGACGAGGAAGAGGAGGAGGAGGAGGAGGAGAGGAGCTGAGTGATTTAATCTGCTAATTTTTCTCAGGTCTTTTGGCTGTTGACAGGCAAGTGTAATGGTCCTTCAAGTAATGGAATCAGCCACTCAAGCAACGCATGCGCGCACACACACACACACACACACACACTCTCACAAACACATTGCACACACATTCATTCGCTGAAAGCATGCCTGTTTTGCATATGAATGACATCACCGTAAAGTTTTCTGGGGAGGTTTTTGGCGGTTGGGGAGGACAGAGCGGGACGTGGTGGAGAGGAGCTGTGAAAGGGAAAACATTAGTCAAATCACTTCCCGCTTCAGTCACTCGCCCCGGCCAAACTACTTGACATTCCACAACAGGGCTCTCTCGCCTTCAAGAAAAGCATCCTCAGTGATCCGGACGCCGAACTTGTCAGGCCTAAGCTGCAAGTTTTGCTAACCTCTCCTGCTGGAGTATTTCTCCGTCATCATATAAACGCATAAGTTCCAAGAAACTGCTTCAGGGTGTGAGTGGTTTTTAAGCTTAGTGTTATAATCGAAGCTACACGCTACCTGTACAACACCTGAATCTGGAACATTGTCACTGTGAAAACAGACAGTTCTGTTACTTTATCCATTAGATAAACTTAAAACTGCAGAGCTGTGTGTACCTACATGTGCAGCTTCACAATGTCACGTCGAATATGTTTTCCGTTCATTGTCATGTGTCCGTGTTTTTCAACATGGCTAAAGTTTAGTGATGAGGTCAAACATTTTAGATGTTACACAAACCTCCACATCATTAAGCCAGAGAGACTATTTCACTGTAGAAATATAACTGGTGATTTAAATCATCCTGAGAGCCAATACTTAAGTTAAAAAACAATACCACATTACAAAAACACAAATGCTGCACTGAACACTACCTACGTATATACAGAAAGTGACGAGAGTGAAAACACGCATTATGCTGATGTCTATATGCAGTAATACTGTACGTGATATATTATATTGTGTGATATATTATTATGTAAATAGTATTTTTAGTGTTGTAGAGCTAATTTTACACACTTTTACAACTGCTGCATAGTTCAATATACAATAAATCATATTTTATAAAACAAACATCTGCAAAATAACTTTTAACTACACCTTTTCAGTTAATGCAGAGGAATAAATAAAGAACTGACCCTCTGAGATTTAGTTAAATTGAAGCTGCATAAAATGAAAAGAAAAATGTACATAACCCCAAAAATGTATCTTTAGAAAAGCCTTGTTTTTCTAAATTTTAAATAGTTTGAACCTAAATGTCATTTGCAAAAACCCAAATCAGAACTTACCATCCCACTTTGCCGGATCCAGATCTCGTCTGTACTCCATGGTGCATTTTGAAAGGTTACGACAATTATTCTGGCTATTTTTCAAACAGTGAAATATTTTTCCCAAACTGTAGGATAACACCTGAACGCACCATGCCGACAGACTTTGTATTTCCGTTTTCATTAGCATCTAATGAGAACAGTTGTTCCTGATCTAAGTGGACCAGTCATGTATAAGCGGCTAAAATGCACCACTCCGTCAACGTGAAGATGAAAAATCTAAACACACACGCACACGCACACACACACACACACCCCTTTATTCATCATCTACAGTCATCATAATTGGAACGTTTCACAGGACAACGTACCCTTCAAAGCATCTGAAGCCATTTTGTCTTTGCTTATTGAACATTTGCCAGGCTGCCACAGCGCTGAGAGGCTGCTCACAAAGGTGGACAGATCTGGATAGACGCCACTTTTTCTTGGCACCAACTACGTTCAGATAAAAAAAACCACACATCCTCCATCCTAGCGACCAGTTGCAATCACGTTTCCCTCCAAAATCACACAGAATGGCCTCAGAAGGGTGCATTCCTGAATACCAATGACAGTTCCGAGGAACTTGTGAAAGGAACAGCACCCGAGATTCTAGATCTTGGACGTGCACCAAAACCCGCCATTTCCCACTTTAGGCCCCCTGCCACTGGCCCTTTTGTACTTGTCCATCAAATTGTTGTGGCTGGAAGTGTGTCCTTTCCAATTTTTAAAGATCCAATCTGATACAAGCGGCATTAATGTCACTGTGGCGCCATTTGGAATCTTGATGTGATGTAGTGAGCAGCCATTTTGTGCTTTATGTCAAAAGGAGGCCACGGCATAACAGCATAACGGCAACGCCTTCCACACAGGACTTTACCATTTAGGATGGTAAACCGCCTCAAGAACAATGCAGGGTGGAGGGTTTTGTTTTTTCCCAGCGACCTGACAAACATTTGAGCAGTTATAACTTAGACTGTGATCCAACATGGCTGCAAATGACAGCCTGGTTGTACGCCGCCACTCCAGCATGCTCTAGTGTGCTTAACATTGACACTCAGTTCATTAAGGCCCATAGTGCTTGGCTAATGCAACTTGCCTCTTGGCAGCATGACAAAAACTGTGAATCAGATTATGAGGGCCATAACGCTGCCAAGAAACACTGAGGGCGAGGGGAGTTGTCACAGAGGGCCGGCGCTCGCTCGCTGGATGTTAACGTCTGGGACATAATGTAATTGCAGCCTGCCCTGGTTAATAAGGGCACTGTAATATTTGCATGGAGATGCTGTTTGTGTACTACAGCTCATTTCAACGCACAGCACAGCTGTAAACAAGAGAAGAGTGGCTTGTAAAGCCTCTGCTGCTACGCGTTGAGGATGCAGACACCCAAGGGGGTGCGTTGGCGCTGCGTTAAAAACCTCTTTCACGGAATTACACGAGACTTCATAAAAGAGACAGAATGAATGAAAAGAGCTGTGTGATCAACCTGCACTGTAAAGGGTTACATTTCATTTGTTTTACAGTGGGATTGTTCTCTTTTACATGACAATGCTAATGTATTGTGAGGGGCCCATATGTCTGTGTTTTGGCGCGTTTGCCATATGTGGTGTCAGATCACACAGGGGAACCGTTCACACAGCACAGGGCGGTCTGCACAGATCATCACCGTCCAGGAGGAGAGTGCTACTGTGCTCTTTGTTTTCCCTGTTGTCTAATACTTACAGTATCTATACGACATCAGTGAGTTCAGGGTTTCCACTGGTTCCTACCGTGTGCATCTCTGCATCGATTCATTTCCCATTAGATCACAACAGAGCTCTTCTGTCTCTTCCACATGCAGCTTGATGCCAAACACTACAGAAAATAAACCCACATCCCTGATGGTGTTTTGAAAATTGTTTGATCTCAGGGGAATTGTGATAATCTTTTCATTTGGCTGTGACATTACGTTGGAGCTGAAATGCAGTTGATTTCTCTGTAGACTTGACTGGCATGAAAAAAGCTAAATATTTAAGGGGAGATGCCAGCCATTGGGTAAATTTAGATTTCGTTAATCTACCTCCTGTCTCCCTAGATAAACATTTATTTAAAATTTCTGTATTTCACATGACTTACATCACTACTCAGTGATTTGCTTCAGGACACTCCAGCAGCACATGTGACTACGGAATATCCACTAATCAGTAAATGACCCCGTTACTTAAGGACAGATCGAATTCACAAGAAACACACACAGCAGCCAGTTTTCCATTGTTTTCAATGTAAACCTTTATTACTATTCCAACAGTTTTCCATAAGAAGGCACATGTGGCGAACACTCATTCACAATGATTAGATTGCATAACACAAACACTGCTGCTTATATATAAAACTATACACTCTGGCATTTAGAGCATAGCTGAATAGATATGTTTGATCTGCATTTAAGGAAAAAAGGAGATTTAGTGCGACCCATTTAATTATTTTAGACCACAATTCGTGGTTTTCATGCCTCTGGACTGATATCAGAAGAGTGACTTTTTTTTGCTAGAGATTAAAAACATAATTTCAAGCTTATCCAGGCAGATAAGTAATTGTCTTGAGCACTGGGATGTGCATGATTATCAAAAGAATACATTTTCTAAATTAGGCCAAGATAGTCTCTCTTGCATCAATTGCAAAAGCGCTGCATAGACATAGATTGTTTAAAGTAATATTTAAAAGATTTGCATAGATTATCAATCGTAATAAAAAATTTGCCACTTCCCGAAAATTAATATAGAATGAATTAGGCTGCGATAGTACTTGCTTTATTGCATCTGAGTGTGTGTGTGTGTGTGTGTGTGTGTGTGTGTGTGTGTGTGTCTGTTAATGTCAAGGACAGGAAATTAAGGCAGTGTTTGAAGCCAATGTATTTGTCATGTCTCACCCAAAGATGTATCATTACAGCAAAGCAGGTAACGACTATGAGCCAAACTGCTGCGTTTCAGAGTCTGCTGGGAAGGTTTTAATAGTGTGGTGTGTTCTGTATACACGCAGCCAGGAGCTACTTCCTGCTGATCAAACACACTTCTGCCATCACGAATATTAAATGTGTGAATCCACATTTACTCAGAGTGTGGCTCATGGCTCCACAGTTAAATCAAAGTCTGTTAAGGCTGCAAATATGAGATTCAATACATCTAGTGATGACACAGAGCTATCCTGTCATTTGTCACACCCACACTGTGGTTTCTGTATCCGAATATTAACAACAGGAATGCAGGCTTCTCAAAAAAGCATTTCTCTTGATGATGTCTAAAAGACTGTATTTAAACTGGTAGCCCAAAAAAATAAACAAACAGTAATGATAAACCTGTCTCCACCCGTCTGGGATTTGAGATGAAAAAAAATAACCAAAAAAAAACAAACGGTAAAACAGTTGCATAGAGTATAAAGACGACAGCTCACTCCTTCACCACTGTGTCAGCTGACACATGGAGCTGCCCAATCACAGTGCAGTATTATTCACTGCTGCCGTGGGTCTCACATTCACGTGTCTTTGAGTCCTAGCAACTACAACAAAACAGAAAACGAACACAATGCGGGCTACAGCTACAGTAAGTCAAGCCTATGTTAGTTGAAGACATACTGCTTCATGTCTCTATTCTTTACAGGCAAACACAGGAAAATAATAATTACAAAATTCAGAGTCACAATTATGGACCACTTAGTCCACACCTCAAGCTGCTGATCTTTTGTCCGAGTCTTGTTTCCCGCAGTCACAGTCCAGAAGGACGTTTGCTCAGAGGTGTTCACAGCTAGTCCAGCATGACTGTTGGGTCAAATAATGCTTCACACAGCAGCAGCATCGAAGAGGCACAAACAGTGCGTCGGCGTTCCAAAGTCATGGCAGGGAATCGCTACTCGTCGCGTGCAGACAGCGGCAGCGTTCTTCTTTGCTCTGCGCTGAAGGGCCACCGAGGCAGGAGTGCTGCTGTCCGTCCACTGTGTGCTCTGTCAGTCACTGACACCACTTGCCTGCAAACAGAAAGACGACTGTAAGATACAGCTTAGATTCCTCAGAGTTAAAATACACAGTGGGGCCAATCATGTGAATGTCAAAACAATTATCAGACACAGTGCTCTGTGAATGCCAGTGTCAGTGTGTGAAAAGAAGGGTTCTCCTCAAAATATCATGCGTGTCCTAAATCTGGCCGACGTAGCAGCACAGCTGCATGTACCAGCTGAAGAAATTGAGGCTGAAGTTGAAAAGTCTTAACGGGAGCCTGGTACAGTAGGAGCTGCTAATACAAAGAGGAAGCATGTGACACACCCTAAGCAGGGCTGAGGTGGACTTCAGAAGGCTTTCAAACCCCCTCTTTTTCTTTTCCAAGCAGCTCAGACAAGTAACTTAAAATCTTACAGCAGGTCACAGAGTGCAGAGTGAACCAATAATGCAGAAGTCCGGCTTAGCGGCAGAAATCAACAACAAGCACGCTAATTAGACTCGCCTGATATGAGCAAGCACACGTTAGCTGTGGCATTTAGCATTACGCCGTTGTTTCGGAGTAGGTGCACTCAGCCAGGGAGGAAGTGGCTAACTGCAGAGGTTGGTGGCACAGAAGGCAGTCTCGGGGATTGGTGTCGCTTTGAGTTATTGGCATCATGGTCTTGTTTTGTTGAGAGGACTACAGTGAATAAGCTTGTTAATGGTAAATTTACAGCCTCAGCATGTGGCCTAATAAAACCAGGGGATAGAGAGGATGATGAGAATGATTGCGATTTTGTGTGTGTGTGTGTGTGTGTGTGTGTGTGTGTGTGTGTGTGTGTGATGGCGAAGGGGATGGGGGGGTACAGTTAGAGAAAGGGAGAGAGAAAAGTGGAAGGCGCCGGTAATTAAGAGTCTAAAAGAGTGTGAGAGAGGCGCACACTGCTCAAAGCAAACTTTGAGCCTGGATTCCTCGCTTTTTATTTGTGCCCCCCTCCCTCATTCCTCTTCACTCTCTCCCTCACTCTGCTGAATGAATAGCTATCACAGTGCTTTGGTGTACCAGCTAGCAACACCCCCACTGTCTTCCAGCCCGTTCTCAGCACTCCCTCCTCCAGCACGGCTCTGAATAGGGAGCCGAATTGAGCAAACAGTCAGACTGTCAGCTCAATAGGAGGTCTGGCCATGAACTTGAAGTCCTTCCCAGGCCCCCAGCCTCACATTTGGGTGGGAGGGGTGGAGGTGCTTGGGGGTTGCAGCCAGACTTTTGGGGGGGCCCTGTGTGCCAGTGCTGGGGGACCCCTGCCACAGAGGTTCCCAAGGCTGATGCTCTTGTCGGAGCAATGGGGGCAGGGTGCCCCAGCTGCCTGCTAACCCTCCCCTCCCTCTGCAGCACTCAGTCTGGGCAGGAGGGGTGCTGATGGTGGGGCTTGTGCAGACGGGACAGTGTCTGCTTCCCTGCCAAAGCTCCTCTAGACCCTGTCACACAAACACACACAGATCCAGACACAAGCTGCTGGTCATACCCACCCCCTCACCTCAACTAGCTCCCAGCCCTCTCAGGCTTCTCATCATCTCATTAGCCAATGCTAGCCACTCCACTGTCTACTGTTTGTATTGTTTTGGGCTCTGCATAATTTACACACTAAATTGAGAACGTCCTCTGCCCCCTTTGCTCAATCTACCACCTGTTTATGGAGGCCTGACTGTGATTAGTGCACTTTGGGTTTGACACAATTACAGCAGCACTTCTTGGGAAAGCCAAGCAACACATCCACTTTAAAAGACTGCATTGTCTAAAACTGAACTGCAGAAACCTTACTGCTGACCCCATATGAGAACTGGTATCACTCAAGGTTGAGTCTGTGCAAATGTTGGAAACCAGAGTTAAAGTGTAAAGAGAAGTTTGGGACTCAACTCATGTTCTATCTTATAAACTGGTGAAGTCACCTTGAACCTTTGACAAGATGCATTTGTGTTTAGATGTCCCATTTTCTTCTCTCAGTGGGTGGCATCAGCAGTCTCTCTGTTGGCACTATGGATTGGCACACTACTATAAGTTAGAATTAACATTGTCTCTCTGACCTACACACCACAGACACAAACAAAGGGAGGTCTATCTGTTGCGAGGACAATGGCGAGCATTGTTTACCGGCTGCCTTACTTAATCAAGCCCAGCCGACGCTAATTGGTGTTTTGGTTTAAGCGGTTTTCAAAGTTGGGAGCTCCCCGGTTGGAGTAAGTGCTGCACTACAACAAGCTCGCTCAGGGAGAACAATACTCAACTTGTCTGAGCACCGACTGCCCTCCAACACTCGCCACTTGCACAAAGAGAGGCTTTCCAGTACTGAGACTATCGAGGTCCCACTTTCTCACTTCTTCACCATCTCTATTATTTCGCTCTCTCTTTCTCTCCATCTGTCTGCGGCTTATTGCAAGATGAGAATGTGAATAGTGGTTTGTGGATATCATCACGTTCCACTCTACAAATGTGCCCACCTTGACATTTCTTCTGACTTTATTTAAGGAGCTGAAGAAAAACAGAAGAAGTTTTCGAAATGAATCTAACAGTAATAATTCTGTTATAGCAGGAGGTTAAAAAAATCATTTAAAAAAGACTCCATCACATTGTTTTATGTCTACGACCAATTACAGTGTGTAAATTCTAGAGTGCTTAACTATATGGCGTTTATGAAATGCGCCGCTGTATTGTCCAGAAGGCAGGACTTGCTTGTATCTCCAAAATGGCAGCCGCCGCCATGTCAGGGCACGCATGTGAGGATGGCATGAGAATTCCCCAACGGGAAAGAAAACATGGAGCTTCGGAGGACAGATGCCCACTGAAAGCCTCCTGAGAGAGGCATTGAGAGAAGAGTGATTTAATGTGAACACACATACAAAACACGCTCCGCCCACATCGACTCGCCCTCCCTCCACCCGCCAGCGCATCTCGTGAATCGTGCAATTAACAAATATATTCGAGGTGATTAAAACGGAGGCTGTAGCCTGCTGGAGAAGAGGAGCAAGGGTACAGGGAGGTGGAAGAGGAGAGGATGGAGGGTAAGTGTGGCGCGAGTGGAAAGACGCAGCATGGCGGGCGCAGTGGGTTTGGTGAGTTACCTGCACTGACTGGTCTTCCCACTTCCATTTCATGCCAGCGTTGCTCTAAGATGGTGGCGCGGGCTGCGTCTCGGTGTACAGGAAAAAGGGGCAGTCTGCTGAGGATGGAGCGGAGGAGGAGGAGGTTGGAAGAGGCGATGCAGAGGAGGGCGAGGAGAGAGGGAGGGCAGAATCAACAGCAACCCCTCCTCCTCCTTCTTCTCTGTTTTTCAGTCTCCTTTTGCCAGCTTTCCTTCAGTAGTGTCGTGGTGATAGCCTGCACAGAAAATGTGGAAGAGAAAATCAGAGGGCAAGTGGGAAAATTTTTAAGAACGTGGTTTGGCCATCAAAACACACATGTATAGTTAACGGAAGCATACAAATGCAAGCAATGGACACACATGAATGCATGTATACACGCGAGCACACACACACCTTTTCATGTCTGTTCTCATGGTACAGTCTGCCCCTGAGCATGCAAATGACTTTCATTATGCAAATGCATGCAAATCAGATCCAACCATCTGAGAATCAAGGGTGGGAAAGAAAAAAAAAACTAGACACAGAGATTGAATGAAAGAATGAAAGAGAAAAAGGGACAAGAGAAAATCCTTTTGAGTGGCAGGAGGCGGTAAGTTAGGTAAATGCTCTGTGGAAAACAACAGTAGCCCAATTGGGCAAACACGATTACCTTCTTTTATTGTGTCTGGGACTTAATTTTTTTAATTTAATTTGCTGAATCTTTGGCATTTTACAGGATACAAGGTTTTTTATTGATTTGATTTGATGTCTGCCTTTTGTAACAAAGCTTTCCCCAATGTAAACACTGCGTTACCTAAATTCAAGGACACTGATGATGCAGGCATGCATTCCTGTCACCATGTACTTTGCACCTCACAGCTGCATTCCTGGAAACAATGCTGCATTTTCCACATAGGAAGACTTGTAAACAGGTATTCAGTAATGTTGACACCAGTTTAGCTAACTTGAATTTGATGTAGTTCCCGTAAATCTGACTGTAGTGTTATTGTGTATTTCTTTAGCCTTATCAGCTGACTTAAAAAGCCTGTGTTCCCACTGCAGCCGTTCTCATAATAGGATGTATCTATGCATTTGCATGTGGATCAGTGCAAAATAGTAAGCAGGATTAGCTTAAAGCACTACCACAGAAACACCACAATGCAATATCAGATGAAGTAGGTTATATTTAATTGCCTGAAATAAACGTCTTTACCTAAATTTTACCTTCAGTTATCTAACCTAATCTGCCCATGCAAACCTCGAGTGTAACGCCAAAGTAGCACATGCAAAGCTTGCTAAATGCAATATTCACTATAGCAGGTGGAGTCTGTACCTCACAGGTTTAGCCTCATAGTTCCTCAACTCTATTCAAAGAAATCAACAAAGAAAGCTGACTGATTGGTGAAGGAAGCACACATCTGATTTTGCTAATACTCTGCAGCCAGCAGAAAGGATCCTCCATTAGCCAGCAGACGAGGGAGCCAGCTTTTGTCTCAGGGTGTCAGTAGGGGAAGGCTACGTCTGAAATTGGAATAAGGTGGTAAAAACAGGGGTGACTTGGAGTGTGAGAGAGCTGGGTGGGTAAGCAGGGAGGGGAAGGACTACAGGGGTGGGGTACTACTGAATGGTGGCAAACCTCTCCTAATTGGCACTTGACATTTTTTTGCCATTGGCACTGGAGTGGGCCAGCTTTCAAGCCCTCTCTGGGTCCTTGTTGGAAAAGTGCCTTATGCAAATATGGCGAATGGGCTCTATTGTGAAGCCTCTGATATTAACAGCTCACACAACAATGAAATTGTGTGCTTACTCTGGACTGGTAGGTGTGTGAGAGAGAGCTAGACAATGGCAGCGGGAGCAGCTTCAGTCTGAACAGACCCTCCATCCGATGCTTTGCCAAGTCATTTCACCAGAATAGGCTTTTTTTTTTTTTTGAGGACAGAGGGTCTCAGTAAAAGCTTTATTAACGACTGAAACAAACAAATGCATGCACTGTTTTCCTCCGGCTGTGAGAGTGTCTCTGTTTGTACTGCTGCTGAATGGCTCGATTTATTGTGGTTGAAAATACTGAAGGTATGGATAGAAAAGGCTCTTCATTCTCTTTGAAAGATATTTCCCCTCTTAAAACGTCACTGTCTCAGTTCTAAATGTGAAAATGTATTCAGACTTCCGTGCTGTGCCGCACTCTCAGTGATATTTCTTTCTTCCTCTGTGTGCCGGCATTGTTTACCCTTAACTCACTCCCTTGGGTGAGCACAGCTCGAGATCTAAAGATATCCGCAGAATCCCTCTGGAGAAAATTTGGCAAATCACTGAAGAAATGTGGCAAAACTGAGTCACATTTTCAAAAGCAGTAAAAATGATAAGAGGACAGTGCTGGACAGCAAAAACACATTACTGACGGAAACATCTAAGTCGACAAGGTTTAAATCATTCTTGTTGTCTGAGACCACAAAGCAAATTTCATCTTTATCTCTGCACAACTTAAAACCAACAGGAAGGCACGCAGAACAATTGGTCAGACTACAGCAGTGGCCCCCCGTGTGGTCCGAACACAGTCAAAGTACACCTGTTACTGCTAAGTTGCCAAACTTAATCTTCTTTGTCTGGGGAGGCCCATTGACTTTTTCAACTGCCTGAGATACATTAATTTCTCCGTCAGTGTACAGGGGTGGAGGGAATGCCAGTGCTGTACAAAATAACAGGGTCTGGCCTTCTGCTCCGGCCCAACAGTGAAACCATTTTCCAAACCCTGTTGGTGTGTTCCGTCAGGAGAAAGAGAGGGAGAGAAAAGGGGGCAAGAATCACTGGGTCTTATTCAAAAAACTGTCTGGCTGCTTGGACCCGGCAAGGCTGAAAGAGAGGCAAAAGGGACGCATTGTCCCTCAGTGACAAGTGGACTAGCTCTATTGACTGTAAAGTCTACTGGTGGGGGGGCAAGTAGGACCCGTCCACAATGGCTGTTTTTCTATTTGACACTTGGAGTCTAAATCTGCTTGCCTAGTGCATGAAAGCTAAGACAAACCCACCACCACCACCACCACCAGCCTCCTCCTCCTTCTCTTTCCTTCTCCATGCTTTCTCTTTGCGCTCTCATTTCAGATACTGCCATGGGACACAGAAAAAGAGAGAGAGAGCAAAGGCCCTGAGGTGGTTTTTAGGAACCATCTCTGTTCCACTCTTAGGCAAGTAGAAGCTAAGACGATCTATACTCTGGGGTCCTCAGGGTAAAGTGTTAGTGATATAACTGTGCCACACACAGAGCCAGCACAAAGCATTTGCACCATGACATGCTTCTCCCAGGGCACTGCTTAGGGTATAAACACAATCTGTCCAATGATTCAGTTCCCATTTACCTCGAACACTGTAAATGGCACAAGAAATGGAGCAAGAAGAGACAACTTAGCTTCAGACTGTCCAGAATCTGCCCATCTTGTACCTGTTAAATGTGTAAACGTGACCCTGTGAATGCAAAGTCCACCTTGGTAGTAGCCAGGCACATTCATTAATCTATAACATACAATAAGAGATCACAGCCATGCTCTGCTCATTAAGTCAGCATTGGCAGGAGCAGCACAACAGAGATGGAACCATGTACTATTTTCCATCCAAGAAGGTGACATCTCCTGCTGTCACTTCCTGTCAAGGCCCTCGTTCCTCTCGTTGTGTAGCTGAGCCCAGAGCTCAAATGTCACACTCAGCACCTGCAATGCAGCAGGCAGGCAGGAAACAACTGCAGGGCTTGGAGAGATTGACATTGTAAGGTGATCCTGCCACACAATCTTTTCAGAATTTTATTTTAGCCCCGTACAACTGTTTGAATTTGCACTGTGTCAAGCTCAATAATTCCAAGCTTGAGGGTGACGTTTCAGCTGAGCCATGTTGAGACAGCAAACCACCATGTGGAATAGGTATTACAATTGGAGTTCAATGCTAGCCTTGTAGCTCCAAAGTCTTGAGACCTAGGGAACAGTTCTTAGTGGCCTCACTCAGCAGGAGTAACCCTCTAGCTTTGATGGGCAGAAAAGAAATCACACCTTCAATCAACCATCAGAGGACTTGAGGTTGAAGATCTGATTGACCAATTACTCCTCACCATGAGCCCAGGCAAAGAACCTAAAGGCTCAGATTGTTCTCCTTCTCTCACTCATGGATCTTGTCACTGGGGGTACTTTCTGCTTGATTGCCCCTGGACCACTCCCTCTTTGGAGCCTTGTGAGCACACACAGCACTGTTCAGTAAGATCCCATCAGGTCTTTTCACATGGTAGCACCTCATGCAATGGAGGCTTTGCCACGGCCTATTCACAACCAAGCCAACTGTCACGCCAAATCAAACAACGGCCAGGACCCCAAATCAAACATCTTTTCATGCAAAAGGGGAAAAGGAGTAGGTGGGAAGGAGAAAAAAATAAACAACGGCTAACTTAACAAAACTGGCCTCAAACTAATTCTTGTCTGTTCTATTAGGTGCCGGCGGGGCACTGGGAGCCCGGATTAACTCGAAGGGAGCATTCTTAACTCACACAATCCCATCCAAGTCAGAACATATGTATAATTCATAGCACCGTATGCAGCTCCTATGATATAAAAGGCACACATTCTTAGGATATTGCATGTCCTCTTGATGCTAGAGATGCAGGAAGCACAGCTAAAAATCGTGGGACCGAGTGAACAGAGCATTGACCACACTGGCTAGCAAACTGATTAGCTAACGCCATCTACTTACTAAACGACTTGTCAAAGTCCCCTGGCTTTGGTGAATCAGTGTGGGTCTTTTTCAGCAAGCCCACCACTCCTGGCCATGTGATATTAAGTCTAAGCCCTTGCATGCAGCCCCACACACAGGATCATGAGGCTTATTAGATTAAAAGTGATCCTGTTGCACCAACCGTACTGGTATGGATCATTTCTTCTGGCTACAGGGAGATGTAGGAAATATGTACAGCAAAGTGACATTCATCTCCACACGCTTACCCACAGAATTCTGTATTTCCAAATACTGATCAAAATACTGGCCAAAACAACAAGTTTAGACCCTCAGAGAAAAATTAGGTTTATCTAAGGTCTGTGGTCTGGGAATAGATCACACACACATGCGCTCACACACATATAATCAACAAACCTACAAAGCAGTGACACAGACTATAATCATGCCCCCTACCTTCTGCTGTATTCCGCTTCCACGTCTTTTCAAATGCCATCCATTTTCTTCTCTTGAGTTCTTGTAGCAGAGTTGCTTTGAAGGGACGTGGTTGTTTTTGGGGTCTTGATGCCTTTTCAGGAGTGTAATGGGATTCTTGTTACTTTCGGTTATCTAGCTTTATGAAGAATGTACATCACTCATACAGCTAGATAACCAAAGATAACAACCAACCCCTAAGGCTACCCATCCTCTCAAGCCATAGGTGAAGTGACATGGCTCAAGTCCAGACCTATCAGCAGAGAAGAAAGTCGTTAATAAAGATATGAATATATGTCTCCATCTCCTTAATTTTACATGATTTGAAGAATATCAAACTTGGGTTAAATGAGTTTAAATCCATGTAAAAATTACTTTGGTTAAAAAATAAATAAAACAAAGAGCAGTTAACAACAACTCCAAGCAAAGAAATAACTCACTTGGCTTGGGCCTTTTTTTCCCCCTCACCCAACTTACTGCAGCTCTTATAAATGTACTGACCCTTCATTTCGCGATGTCACTTCAAACCACCTCAGCTAATAGAAATTCCCCTTTTGTGCAAAGACAGCTTTGATTGGCCTGCATGTAATGCCTCTATATCCAAAATGCTCCAAAGTCAAATTAATCTGTGAAAACAATGTACACAAGTTGTCCACCCAGTCTAAACCAGCTATGGTGCCAACCTTCCCTTCTCCGGCCCGGCGCCCATCCCCATTGCGCACTCGCCTCGCCTACTGACTGGCTCCATAGGAGGGTGATGGCTTCAAACGCTGCCCCCCCACCATGGTCCAAATGCATTTTTAAATTAAAAGAAGATCCCAGCTGTTTGACTACAAAAGAAACTAGTTTGTCTTCATTTACATTATCTGATGCCAAAACAGTCGGCTAACGCTCAAGGTTGTCATCAAAGTGAAGACAGAGGCGTTTAAGACATACATACGTACATAAAGAAAAAAATGTCCTTACATATGCACTGCCAATAATGCAAATACAAACTTATCTAAAGGCGTGTCCTTTCACGTGTCCTTTGTGTCCACAAAAATAGAGCTAAATAAACATCAATTACATCGTCATATGAGCAAGTATAGACAATGGTGCAACACACACACACACAATTACACACTGTCGTGGCACATGGCATGAGGCCCCATCTAATTAAAGCTGCTCTGTGTGCCCAGATCCCTGTTGTGGCAGGCTTCTCCCCCACCGACGCCACCACCAAGTACATCTCTGACTGAGTGAAAGCACAGAGAGGGAGATGGAGAGATACTGAGAGAGAATGAGAGTGGCAGAAGAGGGCGAGGCGCAGAACATTCTCGCCCTCCGTCATACACACCCAAACCTGCACACACGACTTGACCGGCAATATGCGGACGTTAGCAGAGATGGCTACACCCTGTTAGCAAACAACAAATCCCCTTCTGACATTGTTTCCCATCCAGTTTAAACACAGCTGGTCTCCTTCATCTTCTACTACTGTCTGAATATGTGTAGATTAAAAAAAAAAAGTGCTCTGTTGCTGTTGAGAAGGTTGTCACCATAACACGGATGTTCGTCAAGGTGCTTTGTTTCAATCCACAAGGACAAAGCGAGGCCCTTTAAGAGCAGAAATATGCCTCAGCTCCCAGAGTGCTGCTGCACTGGTCTCACACACACACACACACACACACACACACACACACACACACACACACACACACACACACACAATTACACACTACACACACTGACCCAGGCTTAGGCATAATTGCACTAACAAGAACACACAGATACATCCAATCACACACAACACACTCAAAAATTATTATCACATTTACTTCACATAAAGATCAATCAGCTAAACTAATACTTTACACAATTAATATTGTTGCAAAATATTAATATGATGTAATAATAAATGTAAATATTCACACACTCAAATATTAAAAATGGTCACATTTCATAGTATTTTTTAAGATAATTTTTTTTTATTTCCATAAAAAAATCTCTTATTGTCTGTGTAAAACTATATTAACTATAATAATTTAGGGATTCATTTTGGTGTTCAAACGCATCAGTGCTTCATCACAATATTGTGTTGAATGGGAATGATGCCGTTTTTAATCGCTGCACCCTGTGCTGTGAGTTTTATTACTCGTTTTTAGATCAGGTTCATTTTTACGATTTCCAAGCTGCATAGACAGAAACATAATTATATGCAGACTGCACTTATTTCCCCATTATCATGAATAGTCCCTTCATTAACACTGCGTTGGTTATTCGTGACCGTGCTGTTGTTATACCATTCTAATAAATTGATATTCGTCTAATGTGTTTTTTAATTCCCCTTTGACGACGCTTTTCACCAGGAAAATGATTAACGACATTGTTGGAGATTTTAAAGTGTCGAAATTCTGCAAACGTTTTAAACATAAAAAAATCCCACTGTCACTGTTTTATTTACAGCTGCTCACACTAAATCCAAAAAAACACATTTACATCCAGTTTCTGTCTCTCCTCCATTTAAACCGACCCCATCAGGCTGCGCCATTGGCCAACGCGTCCGTGACGTCAACAAACCCGGCGCTTGTAATTGGAAATAATTGATGGCAAAGTGCAGAGCTGATTAGCAAGAAATTGATTCCTATTATGGAGTCTCATTGGTTATCATCCGATTAACACCACGTGGTGAAATCCGGGTAGAACATTTCATTTTACGCCATTTTATGACACAGGTCCATTTCTCAGATTGAATTCTGTATTTTGAGCCAACAAAGGCAATTATTCCGAAATTACCAGAAGGGAAGTGGCACAGTGAGGTGACGGCGCAGGCCTGTTGGCGCACACACACACACACACACACACACACTGCTCTGTACGGAGCTGTTAGATTAATTTTTCACACGTCCTGTTAGTAATGAAACTTGAATTAAAAATAAAGAAAAGAATAGAAATAATATGATGTTTGGCATCACGGTGAGCTGTGGTTGTTTTTAAATATTAGAAAGAAAGAAAGTAAGATAATTATTATTCTACCCTTAAAAGTATATATTATATTCTAATTTCTTACTATGCATCTGACTGTGTGTCTTCAATATAAAATATACTATAATACATACTGTAAAATATTTATATTAGTCCCTCAAACTTGCTAAAATCGGCAGCCTGTGTCTGTGTGTGTGTGTGTGTGTGTGTGTGTGTGGTGGGAGCTGGTAACTCATATTACCTACAGTGAGCCACGTGTTGTGAGGCCGCTGAATGACTCTCCAGGGATCCCTGAAAAAAATAAAAAAGAAAGGAGACAAGTTTTATTCTTCCAACGCACTACGAGCACGAAGGAGTCGGACTGCGCCACTTTACGTCCCGCAGCCTTCGTTCAAACAGTGGGAGACACCAGAGTAACGCTGGGCGTGAAAAGGTGCAGGTGTGTTTCCCACAGTACATCACTGCACTTTACGCACAAGCTGCCGTGTTTACGTGTGAACATACAGGAATGTGATCAGCAGTGGTGTGTGTGTGTGTGTGGGGGGGGGGGGCACATCTAGTGGTTTAATTTAAAATCCGTATTAGTTTATGACTAATTAAATGTTCAGAATGTTAATTTCCTAATCTTGTGCATGTTGTCCAAACGACGCCATCATTTCCTTTTCCACATTCCCTCCCTGCTTCTCCTGCACTGACCCCTGTGTGCTTCACATTCAGACTCTCATGTTCATCATGTCAAACATTGCATAATCACAAACTGTTGTTTTTTTTCCTAATACTTCAACCCCCCCACCCCACCCCATCCCTGAAAGCTGCACAGCCTCAGTGTTCTCCCTCGGTGTGTCCGGGGGGCGCACACGTGTTCTCGGCACAGGCCTCGTACTCGGCGCACACGTGTGGACGGGATATTCGGCCCTGTGATCCCTTCATCCACCAACTAGGGGTGTGAACGCCACCACTTTGCTTTATTACACACGCATCGCAGGCCTGTGCGCGGATAATCCTCATTTCTGAGCCACACGGCCGCGCACTGTCCGACACAGGCTTCATTTTGAAAAGACAGAAAATGAAAGAGTGAAAAACGGGGTTCTCTCTCCAGACCCTGGTCGTGTCAGACTGGCTGTTTGGTGCCATATGTTGGCTGCCTGTGCCGCTCGTACGCTGCCACAGTACGCAGAGCAGGAGAAGTGACCTGCTAAGTGCCTGGAGCTGTGCAGAAGAACTACAATCAGGGCTGGAAGCGCCTTCTGGCCTTTGTGGCGTCCTGTGAATGGCGCATATCAAGCCAGTGCACAATGCGTCAATGAGGCTGCGAAAAAGAGTTCTCCTTCAAAGAAGAGCCCAAACCACGTCTGATCACATGTTGGTCTTTCACTGGTACATTTCATCATTTACCCACATGGCGCAGGTCCATTACTCCGCGTTCTTCTTTGACCTTTCACTAGACTGGGCCACTGTTCCACACTCTGTCTAAGAAACGCTTTATTTGAAATCATTCCGTGTCTGGATCCTCTCACGCTTGTTGAAAACAGGATTTTAGAGAAAAGACTAAATGTTCACATTTCGTGCTGAGCGCTTCCCGTCTGCTACTCGATCCCTACACCTGCCGCTCTGAAAGAGGCATCACCCCCTACTTTACACCCCTCAGAGCATCGGGACTAAAAAGGAGACAGAAATATGAAATCTAATACATCTGGAGCTGAAGACCTGCTGCCTGCTTGTTGCCACAGACGCATCCTGCTCCGTTATGTGTGCAGGCTGGCGACGCACACGGCACGGATGCAAATGCGTTTCCTCCGTTATTTTAGCTGATATTCTGCACCTGCCTGTCTCCTTCTCCCCCTTTTTTTGAAGAAAACAGATTAGAATTCATACTCACGCTGTGTCGCCCGTGAGTCGCTGCCGCGGTGTCCGCTCTCCACAGCCGAGGAGCGAGCGACTCGGGAGATGGAGACCAACTGAGCTGCCGGAGGCTGGACCGCACGGTCTTCATGGCTGCGGATGGCCGTGACGTCTCTCTGGCTCCATCCATTCAGGTTTCCTCGGACGGGTTTTCCCCCCTTTTTATTATCATCCCCATTATTTCCCGCGGAGGTGGATCTTGCCGCCGCCCCCCCCCCTCCTGCCCGCGCAGTCTCTGGCACTCGCCATTCCTCGCGTTTGATGCAATATGAACTTAAAACATGCCTGCTCTAAAAACATATAGCACCACCAAGGCCCTCCCCTTTATGACACGGTGCAGGTCTGTTTTTGTCTCCACCCTCTAACAACTGAAAGCAGACGTGGTCGTGAATGAGCATGGATGCTCAAGTTGTCATGAACCAGACGCTGTGAAGAAAATAATCTGAGTGACGCTGTGTTTCTGGACTTCATTTCACATTTCAGACAACAAAACAAGCAGATTGTTCTTGAGGCACATTAGCATCCATCTTCACGTAGGATTGAATCTGATGCTTAGATTGATCATTAATCCTTTAATTGCACATTAATAGGAACAATAAGCGCGTCCTCCCTGCTGCTTCTGTCCTGCGTCTATTCGGGGAGTTTCACATATCAAGTGCGTCGTTTTGAGCCCCGTTTGAGCCCATGTGGGATTATAAAAAGTTTCGTGTAATCTCGTCTGGTTACTAGTATTCATTTGACACAAAGCCCTCGGCGGAGACTGCGGCCTCCGCTCATGCGCCTCCATCAAGTGCGCACATCCACTACTCCCATTGTCTGCATCTTTGATACAGAGGAGTCGAGGAATGTGACCAGGGGGGTGAAGACCGTGCAAATCAGCTTTTACTGTCACCGTCGAGCCCAGAGCCCGCAGACAAGAGCCAAGAAGAGGGGGTCTGGGTCACTTGATTATCATAATAATCAGATCGCGGGGATAAAAATCTCCTTTGAATAAATTACTGCTTCAATAGGAGGCGCGGCTGCCAAAGAGACAACTTTGTCAGCCCCCGGTTTGTTGTCGGGGGTTCTCTCTGACTACCAATGTCCCGGGCTCCCCTTTTTCTTTCTCTCCAAATTTTGGACGCTTTCCTGGAGATCAGACTCTAAATACTGCTACTGTGTCTCACCTCCCTCCTCTCCCCGCGCTGATGCCTGGTTACCGAGTCCGGGCGGGCAGGCAGGCAGGCAGGCCTCGAGCTCTCCTTGGGAAAGCGGAGTGGATGGTGGTGGTTAATGGGCTAAGAACCGGGCACAATAGGCTGGGTTCACCATCCAGCCAGCCCCCCCCCCCCCCTCCTCCTCCTCCCCCATCATCCCCGTCGTCTGCATGGGAACCCGGACACCGAGGTGGACCACGGGCCGCTCTGCATTGTGGTGGCACATCCCAAGTTCATTAGCACACATCAGGCCACTTCTCCCCCCCCATAAATCCACCAATACCCCCCCCCCCTCCTCCGCCTCCATCCACCACTACTCGTGGTTCGACTTTCTGCGCTTCGAGGTGCAGCTTTTCCAGGAGAGCAGCTGGATCACTGCGCAGGATTTACACGTCTACGAAGCACAGTGACACTAAAGGGACATCGGTATAATTTTAGCATCTGACCGCTACTTTTAAACAGATTATGATCCAAACTGCAATCAAACTAAAACTTCTGGATCTGGAGAAGAGGACGTTTAGATTCCCTTTATTTAAATGAAATCAGAGACACCAGAGACGGACAGAAGACCACGACGCCTTGAACTGTTTGACTTCTGAACATCTAGACAAAAGGACCAAATCACTTTGTGAGTGATTTAAAAATAGAAACTGCTGTAATATTGAGGCAGGTCAGCTTTGTGATTGACAGGTCATGTGTGGATCTCCAGTGGGATCAGAAGCAGGTGACACTTCAAACAGGATCCATTCAACAGGTCTGAAGCTGTTGGAGAACAATGGGGCAAAAGGCCGTTTCCTCAGCTGCACAACATAAAGTGATGCTGAATCCCATCATCACAACACGCTAATATTAAACAGATGCTGTTAGCAGCTGAGCTCACATCAACGTTTTCAACCACAGAACACAGCAAACTCTCACACAACAGCCTGTGTCTCCCACTCGTGTCCACCAAAGACACCGAGTCCACTGAGTCACTGAATCTTACTTTGAAATAAATGAAGTTTATTAAGCTCATAAGCTACAGAGACCTAAAAATACAGTAAACTGCAGGTTTGTTTTCAGGCTGCGAGCTTCACGTTGCCATTTACTGCTTCTGTGTGGAGTTGCTTTAAATGTGACGGTGTTCTTGTTATTTTGTCCAGCTTCCACCTGTGATGTCTTAAACGATGTCTCATTCACATTCATGTGACGGAAGAGTTTGATTGATAAATTCAAATTTTCCGCTGATGTGAACGAACCTTTCACAGCTAAAAAAAGATTCTGTTAGAAGCTACATGATCATGAATGAAAGGATCTGTCAGTCAAACAGTGCATGACAGCACCGTCCTGTTGTGTTGTTGTTGGTTTTTTTTACATTCAGATTTGCAGATTGTGTCTTAAACCAGCAGCAGGATGTGTTTACAGCCCACACACTGTCTGCTCTGAGCAGAAACGTGAACCGACCAGCATGTAAAACACCTCCATGAATGAGAAGCAAAAAAAAAAAAAAGAAAAACGATGAAGAGACGAAAAGCAGCAAATGTTTCAGATG
>JAUYWH010000008.1:1523650-1585427 GCA_034779795.1 Ctenopoma multispine
ACACCTCCATGAATGAGAAGCAAAAAAAAAAAAAAGAAAAACGATGAAGAGACGAAAAGCAGCAAATGTTTCAGATGATTAAATAAAAAAGTGTTTTTCTCAGTTTCTGTTCCTGACAGGGTGAAATCCTCACCGTCAGAAGTGACCGTCCTGTTCACATGGAAATACCAACATTTTGAATTATTCATCAGGTTCAATTTATAACACACGTAAAGAGAAATAACATTTAAAAGCACAATGCACAGATTTTCTCATGAGGTAAGACACACACACATCCAGAAACCCAGGACCACTCGACACATGCTGCGTCTCTGAAAGCTGAAACATTTGGTGGTTCTGCTGAGGATCTGAACCTCAAACCTTCTGCTCGCCATCATCCTTCTATCACCTGAACACACGTTGCTCCACCTGCTCTGAGCTGTCGTTGTTGGACAGTTGCCTGAATCTTGTGCATTAAATTTGGGAGCAAATAATAAACCGTGTGAGGATCTGATATGATGCAGTTAATTATCACAGGTTACCATATGACACACAGTCTCATCTCAATCAGTCTCTGATATTAAAAAGGTTTTAACTAATTTAGCCTGATTTGTTTTTATTCACTGTGACGAGTTCCACGTCCAACAAATGTCTCTTTGGGACAAAGAAGACGTGGAGACGAAGCACGACAAATTATCAGGTGGAGAAGGGAGAACCTGCACACTAACGTGAACACCATCGTCCAAACAAAGGAGCATTACACCCTGCAACAATACGCAGACTCTTATTTTGAAATGTGGCGGCCTACGCACACTTCAGAATTGAAGTTTGGTCTCAGCAGGAATCCGTCTAACTAACACCTGCTACCTGTTGTACAGCTGTGCAGGTAAACTGCTCCAGCTCCTGTCGCCACACCAGTTCCCTGCTCCACTGTCGCCCAGTGTCCCCAGTACACCAGTGGTGTCCCAGTGTCAGAGACGTGCTCAGCAACTCAAAGCTCCACATCTTTTGTCCCTCAAAATCTGCCCATATTGTTGCAGCTCCGTGGGGGCCAAACAGCTTCCTTGTGCCAAAACCAGACAGACTACCCCCCTAAATACCCGCTCACACACACACACACACACACACACACACACACACACACACACACACAGTCCTCCTAAATAGTTCATTAAGCAGGGAGCAGTGATCAGGTGAATTTTACCTTTTGTCTTTAATTAAAAAGCCTCTTTTTCCCCCATTTCCCTACATTTGAACCTGTTTGGATTCAACATCAAACCTGCAGATGTGGATCAGAAATGACGTCAAACCTTTCTACTTCTGACATTTCGTCACTTTTTGGAGGAAGATTCCCGCCTGATGAGAACCTCCAGGCTCCAGGCTGCTTCCTTTACGTGCTGCCATTTTGCATTTCCACCTTCCATGCACACAGCCGCGTCAGAGGTCTCCGGACTCACCTCGAAAGTTAGATCCTCCATCCTCCAGCATCCTTTGCGTGTTTTTTTTTAAACCCGGGCAGCAGGGCTTCACTGCGGCGCCGAGCAGGGAAAGAAAAGAGCTTTTGTCGGTGGCGCAGATAAACGCGGCCTGTTCAAAGATAGAGAAATAAAAGTCTTTTTAAACGTGGCATAAAGCTGCAGCAGGATTCCTGTCGGATGAGCGACTGGAAATAAGAGAAAGATCCGCTTTTGTTTTTCAGAATGAGGGGAGAAAAAGCTTCCTGTAAAGCATGCAGTAACAAAAAACATGGCGGAGTGAAAAATCTCCCACGCCACAGTCATTACGCCTGCAATTAGAAACTCATTTGCATAAATGCTAATGAGTCAGAAATTCATGTTGGCGCTGGAGGGAAACGAGGGGATTTTTTCTTCTTCTTCTTCTTCCTCCCATGTGCACTTTGAAGAAGAGAGCAGGATGTGAGGCCTTTATTTTCCCAAATGTTGAAGTTTTTCTCCAGTGAAATCAGGACGTTTAAAACGAGGATTCACTGATTTCAGGCTGTTTGTGTTTCTCCTTTGTGACATTAGCTCAGAGGTTCCACAGAGATTCACAACGACGGAAACCAGCTGACAGCGACACAACCCTCAACAATTCATGTTATCTTTTCTATATTTAACATCGTTTCAGTTGAATTTTTTTTTACAGAAATATATATTTGTGTAGAAATCGTTTTAATAACTCTACATCTGCAGATTACCCCCCCCCCCCACCACCACCACATATCCATCATCATTTCATTTGCACATGTAACAATGATATTAAAGCATTTTCGTGACGTTAGCACAAACAGACATTTCTGTTCACTCATATTTTAGGTCATTTAGAGGAACAGTGGACACGTTGGCACCTCTTTCTCTAGGATTATTAGGTTTAGGTGATGTTCCTGCTGCTGCTGTTAATAAATGTTGGGGACTTGTTAATTCATATTTTCTCATAAGAAAACAAATCTGAACGTTATGCGTGAAAATAAGCTGTTAATAAATAGTCCTGCGTCTCAACATGTGTTCAGAGTAATGGAGTAAATCTCTGTGTCCTGCATTAATGAATTACTCAGTATGATGTGTTTCATGTTAACCTGGGAGACTGGAGTTTGCAGTGCAGTCTACAACAATAATGATGCAGGAATATTAAAATAATATCAATAATGACACTGTCCAGTGACTCTCACAGTGTCAGCAGACGCTGAAGGTGCAGCAGGTCTGATGCACTGAAATGCAGTGAGCTGCACAGGTGCATGCATGCTGCAGGTTTCTGCCACTTGTTTGATGGCTTCCTTGTGTACACGGGCTGTTCCTAACAGTGATCCACTGACTCCTTACACCTGTTCGTGATGCTGCTGCTGCTGCTGCTGGTGGTGTTGGTGGTGTCACCTCACGTCCTGCAGCAGCAGCAGCAGACTGGGTGCAGCAGCTTTATCTGAGGGAACCTGAGCACGTTTTACTTCCCCTGCTTCTGACTGTGAATCCTGTCAGTGGTGACGCGACGACGCTTAATGCGAAATTAATTAGTTAACGCTTTATAATGCGGACGCGGATACAGCAGAGGAGGAACATGGTGGGTGGGGGAGACACACACTGTATGTCAGGCCTACATGTTTTAATACGTGTTGTAATGTGAATATATTGTAGTCAGGGACCTGCAGCTGAACCAGGGTTTACATCAAATTACATTTTGCACAGGGATTTTTTTTTTATTAAAAAGAAATAAATTAAAAATGAATTTGGATAAATTCTATAATTGTCATCGTCCAGCTTAGAACAGACACGACGTAATATTGATAAATGAACGTACAGATTATTAATCATGATAAACGTGTCACATCATAATATCGGATAAAGGGAGTCTGAAGGCCGGATGAGGAAGAGGAGGAAAACGGGTTCAGCTTTCATATTATTTAGTCCATTAGACTACAAGACTTTAGTCCACTAACAAACGTAATTAAATCTAATAAAGTTTATGTCACTGGTTTGTTTTTTAAAACTTTATATTATGAAGTGAAATTAAAACTTCTTTTAAAAGGTTGAAATATCTGCACAGACTTTATTTTGAGAAGTCTTTACTTTGTGCTGCTGTAAGTAAATTAGAATTAAAATCATCATCACATTAACTTAACAGCTTCTACATTTGCGAGATGTGAAAACTTTGAATTTATATTAATATTTATTATATTATATATTAGTTAATAACGATGATTGGATTATTTAAAGTTTTAGTAAGACATTTAACGAGCGTTTGTTCCGTAATTAAAGGGCTGCTGACGTGTCTGCTGCTTGAATCTCAGTCTGAAGTGAAGCTTCTTCGTTTGGTCTGAACTCGTCATTTTTGGATCTGAAACAAAATTCAACAGGTTCTGCAGCAAATCTGTGAAATAAAAATCTTCCTGACAGTTTTACTAGATATCAGCGAGGAGATAAACTAAATTTAATTCAACATCTAAGAAAAAAAACCACACATTCACCGGGTGAATGGTCAGTTCTTCTTCTTCTATTTTAAACTATAAAGTGACTCCTGAGAGGAAAATGTGCAACTGGTTTCTTTTCTGCAGTTTTAACGAGTCCAAAGAGAATTTTTATTATAATAAAACAATGATTTTAAATTAGGTTTCTTTACTGTGGGGACAAAATGAAAAATCATTATAATATAATAATATGAAATAAAACATACATTTTAGTATAAGAATATTTTATAGATTTAATTTTATATTGTAGATTTCTTTCTAACAAATCCATATTAAAAAGGTGAAGGAAGAAGCAGGAGGAATTTAAAAACGAAAGTGTTTCAGGCCTACGTCTGTAACAAGTTTATCAAAAGGTAAATTAGTAAAAACTCCAGCATCTGTTTTTCCTCGTATCGAATTTATGATTAGAAACGAAATATTCAGCAGCTAAATTCACATCACAAAAAATAATTAAAAAATATAATTTAATCTCATGTTACGTTTTTGTTCATTTGGCTAAAAAAAAACCTTATAAAAAATTAATGATGCCAATTAATGCCTGCACATGCGCATTTAAAATCCTGAAGTATCCCTCAAGATAAATCAGTTTTAATTTGAATCCACTGTTAAAAGTATATGAACGTTAAAACCAGAGATGTCTGTGCGGATTACACACACACACACACACACACACACTCACTCACACACACACACACACGATGCATTTGCATGTTGTATCCCACGGTGGAAATTACAATGGGGAGCAATTAATATGCGCATATATTAAAAGTGAGAGGGGTTTCTGAATTCCAGGAACGGGCGGTCATCCAAAGAGGAGGAGAGAGGGGAGAAAAGAGCCTCTGTTCACACGGGACTGCAGCAGCAGCAGGAGGAGGAGGTGGAGGAAAAAGAGGAGAGGAAGGAGGAGAATGAAGAGGAGAGATCAGAGACACTAAGCAGCAGGGAGAAGAGGAGGAGAGGAAAGGAGGTGGGCAATAGAGGAGGACACATGAGAGGATGGATAGTGAAATATAAAAAAAAGATATGAAAGAAAAGAGGGACATGGGGGGAGAGGAAAAGCAGGACAGGAGGTGAGGGAAGAAACAATGGAAGGAGGGAACAGAGAGAGGAGGAAGAAGAAGAAGTGATGCTGTGAGTGTAAGATTCCAGTGCTCAGCGTGCAGCAGCCTCTCACGTCCTGTCATGGCCGTTACGCTGAAACGCAGTGATTCTACACACAAAGCAGATTATTGTTCAAACTTCTTTACGTGTGCTGATAATGATAAAAACTGGTGCATTGGTCCATTTATCTCACACAGACAGTGATGCCTAATCCAGCTGCTCCGGATTATCCTGAAACATTTATGATTACAGCTCATCAGAACATGCTGGACACCTGTGTGTGACACAGCAGGATTTTTAAACCTTCAGATTACTGTACAAACTGATTAAGACCTGACTGGGATCTAAACTTTCCAGTGGTGTGACACAGTCATCGTTATCCAATTATCACCAAATCTCATATACATCTTTGAAAATATGTTTATGAGCAAAGTGTCCTTGAGTTTATAGCTTCACACGTTCCACACAGACCTGCTACACGTCCTCTGAAGCATCTCATTAACTGTTTACTGTTTGGAGGAACCTCTTGATCCCTTTCAGTTTATCTAACACCCGCCCTGAGTAAAGGGCTTCGTTTAGGAACTTCTTAGGATTAAGCACATCTTAGACGAGCTCTTAAAGATACTTCAAGGTAACTTGACAAACCCTCTGAAATAAAAAGGGTCCATGCAGGGTGGGACGCTGGAGGAGTCCGTCCACAAAATCTGTTTACCAAAGGATCGGTTTAAAGCATCTTTAATGATGAGCTTTACCTTTTTTAACAGTGTGCTGCTGAACCGGCTGCAGTTAAAACCAACATGTCAGTCAGCACCAACTACACCTAATGAATAACACAAGCAGCCAGGAACGAGCAGGTGTAAGATGGCGGCTCTCTGACATCCTGTCTGCGACCGTATGATACAGAAACTGTGATAAACAGAAATAAGATAAAGATGTTTGTCACCATTTGTCTGAATTTGATGCTGAAATGTCAGTAATGAACACACAAAGATGATAATGTGAAGCATGTGAGGCGTGCTCCAACAGTCAGAAGTAGATACACACCGCCCCCTGCAGGACAGACAGCGTTTCACACCTGAGCCCGTTTTTAGATGTATGTCTCCCTCAAGTGACTGTTTGATTTTACTGCAACAGGCTCCAGTCCAACTCAACCCAGTTCATTTAAACAGCGCCAAATCACAACACAAGTCATCTCACAGCACTTTACAGTGTAAGATTTAACCTAACCCTACAGAATATAACTATATATAAAATAATGTTAAGAACCCAAGAGTCCCACTGAGCAGCACTGGGAAACTTCCTTTAGTGCAAGAAACCTCCAGCAGAACCAGGCTCACGGTGGGCGGTCGTCTGCTTCCGCCGGTTAGGATGAGTGGAAATGTGATGTGTTAAATCTGTGCACCACATCATCCACTACTCAGTGGGCAGTTTATTAGGTACACCAGGATGAAACTATGTAGTCTGCAATAAACCTGCTCTTCTTTCTGGAGGATGTAGTTTGTGGTGTTGTTGAAGTGAATCGCTTTATACTGACACAGATGTTTTCTTTTATTTTACCAGCGAGGCCATGGGCTAAATAACAGGAACATCTCTCTGTATAATGTACCAGCTGTAATTCAGACTGACACAGAAGCAGTGAGCATCTGTCGAGTGAGTAACTCACTGATTTGTTTTGCAGTATTCATTTGACATGGAAAATATTAAAGACAATAAATTGTCCCAGCATAAAAATCCAGTTTGAGCTACCTTCACATTTCAGTTAATCATTAGTCTAATGTTCACTGGTTGTTGTTAAGGAAAAGTCAATGATCTTACATTTTCTGCTTTGTTTGCTTTGACACTTTGAGATAAATGCTGTACAAACAAAGTTAACCACAATCTTTCCCAATCTCAACCACATCAGCCCAATCAAACAATCAAAGTTTCTGATCTGAGGATTAAAAGTTCTAAAATGTCTCTGGATGCGATAGGTTCACCTGGAAATTATTTTTAATAGGATATGTTTGCTTTTAATCCACCAGGCAGAGCTGATACGTATCCATGTCAGGTTTGTCATATTCCCCCCACTCTCGGCCCTCGTCATTCCTACATGTCCTTCTCCCATCTTTCCTCACCTACAAGTTCACTTCCACTCTTCCAAATCCATATCAAAGTTTTCCAGCCTTCTCGTGCTTTGCCTGGTGTTTGTCTGCTCTCTTCAGCCTGTTTCCCTGATGTTCCAGTCTGCTGACTTCACCCCTCATCCAAGCTCTTACCTGCTATCACCTTCTAATAACGGTGAAGTGTTTCGACTGTTCTCCTGAGTCGTACACATCTGATTTTGTGACAATTTTCCGAAAATACAAATTTACAGCTGCACATTGTTCCCTAGGATTTCTGTGATTCTGTTTGACCCCTTCTCCATCTCCGTGAATTACAGGATCTTTGCTGAGAACATTAACTGAGGCTGATTGCCAAAAGTGTTTCAGCTCTGACCTGCACACCAAGGTTCCTCCTGACGTTCCTCGTTAATCCGCTCTGCGACTCTGTTTTTCCGATTGCCTCACTTTAGCCTCTAATTGAGGGGGTACAGGCTGAAGAGGAATGGGGGCGTTTGTTGGCTCTGTTGCCATGGACACTGAGCGTTGCTAGGCAGCCGGCGGGATGCTGTGGAAGCAGAGCGCAGCGGAGCAGCAGGTCACAGTGGAGAGGGGGATGCGCACCCACACACACTGCACACCAACCAATACATGGCACAGTGGGAGGGCCGTGGGGGGGGGGCACACAGAGAGATGACAGAGAGGTGGGTCAAGACATGTGAAATGAAAACTGCCTTAGTACTGATTGCTCACCTGCTGTGAGCATCTTGACATATAAAGTTATAGAATCAAACCACCAATAATTATTCAATATCAGACTTTCAAGCTGCATAGAGAAACTTTCTCAGGTAAGAATCAGCCTCAAGTTAGACGACAGAGCTGCAACCGAGCAAAACCGCCCCCTCTGCACTGACAGAGATGATGGAGATTCACCCTGATGAACCAAACACAGATCTGGCATTGATGAGGTCATTTTAAGGGAAGAGAAAACTGTGAGTTTAATGAGAACACAGCTGGAAAAACATTTCCCTTCCTCCTTCTTTTGTGTCTGTTTGGTGTGAATAACGTTCTGAGGTCCAAAGAGATAAAATCCTCCCGTTTTTTCACAAGAACAAGAAGAGATGGAAAGAAAATATATTTTAGTGTAGCGGAACTTTTCTAGTTGCTGTGGATAATGTGTTAGCAAACAGTCGCCTTGCTCCGTCCACCTCCAGCAGACACGGTGCAGCATTATCTTCCCATTAGAGGGATGTTTTTCCTCCACTTTCTTGCTCTCTAACTGTGTCCGTCTGCTGTTTGGTGCCGGTCATGTAGTGTACCGTTGGGTTTATCAGAGCGTGTTTGCTGCAACCAGCTGCCTGCTGCTCCTGGAAATGCTGAGACTGACAAGAAATGTGCTGTAGAAACAAAACAATGAGGTAGTCGTTGCTACAGCAGAGTTACAGTTAACAGATACGTGCCAGGCTAAAAAATTACACATCGTTGTGTGGTTTGCTATTTGGACTTGATGCAGCACTGGGGAGCATAAACATTTTTTTTCTGCAGTTGGATCATGTTCAGGTTCATGTTTAACAAAGTATGAGGAAGTTAACATCATTGGAGCCTCTGCAGGACTGATTAGGGGGAGAAATCTGATACCTGAGCAACCTACATGAAAACCTAAACCCTCTTTATTCACACTCATTCAACACATGTAAATCTGCTGTGACCTCTTTCTTGTGTTTGCATAGTCAGTGCTTGTCACTCTACACATAAAACCAGCACACTGTTTACCGACCAAACCACCACCTGTTCACGTGGTAAACTCCAACAACAAACATGCAGATCTGAAATTCAGTCACCTGCAAAACCTGACCTCAATCATGCGGCAGTCATACCACAAACGATGAGCCAGTGACATGAGTAGAAAACAAAGTATCACGGAGATCTGGCCAAAAGTTCTCAGTCATTTCACACTGAGCGATTCAAAAAGGAGCCAATGAAAACAGGAGAGCTTCCAAAATCACTGCCTGGCAAGGAGGAAAAGTGAGAAGTGAACCAGGCAAGAGATAAAGAAAGATAAGGAAAGAGGGGGATAGAGGGGAAAGATGATAAGAGCTTGTGGAGAGACGTGAAGGGGGGCGGGGGGCAGACTGGAAGTCAGCTGCGAGAACTAGGTGAGTCTCGATATTTCTGATTAAGTCCATGCTTTTGATTTGGTAAAGACACAGCTTCTCTGTTTCAGTATGAATAAATGGCACAGAACAATCTACTGGAAGAGAAGCATGAAAATAAGACTTTATAGTTTCAAAGCTGACAAATATTCAGTCTGAATTTCCTTTACTTCTTCTGTCACTTCGTGGCTGATACTTCGACTCCTTTTGGGCTGCTTGTAAACGTTGGTATCACTCTGGTGTGAATCCAGCATTAGAGAAAGCTGTGTCTGTTTTATGTAAGCTCATACTACTGTACGCACTGCAAAGTCCTCTGTATAAGACAGTATTACCAAATTGACTCAGTTGGGAGAAAAAAAGAAAGATGGTGTAAAGTTTAATAAAACAGTATGAACCTTAGTACCCACTGGATAAAGTCACTGCACGCTGCAGTCCTTCCATTAAAAGGTCAGTCTAATACAAAGACTTAAAGTGTGGTGTTACGGTCAGAAAGCCTTCACAGTGTCGAGATGAAAACACTAATCCAGCAGCTGGACACTCGCGGAGCTGGTCCCAAATGGCGAGGCCACGGCCCTCGTGTGAACCACCAACACAGCTTCCTGGGTCACAGCTTAAGTCTCAGATTTGGGTAAATAAATGTACTTAAATGTGCGTGGATCCAGAGACTAGCAGCAAACAGCAGATGTGCTCTGGTGATTTGGACCATTTGAGATGCAATATCGCACGCTTTGCAAAGAGCTTGAGGATTTTATCTTATGGAATTTGTATGTGCATATGCTAAAGCAGAACACTTTGCATACTGTTTACATTTCACTCTCTAAACTTTGCCTGAGTTCACAGAGCTTTAAAAACTAGTAAAATCAAGTGACATGTTCCTTTATTACCATGAATACAAACATACATGTATTACAATATGCCCCCTTTTCTGCACATTTCACCCTATTGTGCATTATTTCAAAGCTTGCAACAACCATCTTACATATTTCACAGATTTGCTATACAGTCTTTACACTTCACAGCCTGTAAACTCCATGAACTTCAGCATTTGAAGCTATCGCTCAAACACGGAGCAGCCCTCAGTGCCTTCCCATCTGCAGCACATTCAAAATGCAGCTCCACTCCATTGTGTAACAACTGGTAAATGTTTGCAGCCATTGTGACCTAATGCCCTCCTGAACACATTAGCAATCTTCCAGAGCATTGTGAGCTGAATATTCAAGCTGAAGGACAGCGCAGAGGTTATCGAGTTCCTGTTTGTATCTGCGAACGCTCTGCTAAACATGAACAGCTGAGCCTCTTGTCCATCCCAGAGCTGCAGTTTGCACAAACATCAGCTCAAGCAATAAAAATGCTATAGATATTCTTAAGAATGTATCTTGGATACCAAGGCTTACAGTATTGTTCTATGGCAGAAAGGTTCAGGCCACAATTTCAAGAAGCATAAACTATCGTAAACTAAACTTAGATGAGCACGTCTCCTCCATCTCTCAGGCATGTATTAATCCACTGCCCACTGGATAAACCTGACCACTGAAACGCCCCACTAGCAGGACTATGATCACGCACAATCAAACTCCTCCAGATGATCCAAACTGCAGCGGCACACCACTGTTCATATCTCTGCACAGGAGACCAGAGGCTGCCCGTCAGGTTCAAAGCTCTGACACTTACCTATAGAGTCGTTGACTCAATGGCAACTTATTCCAGATCTACAACCCCTCTTCGCCCACTGGGTTCTGCCAGCAAATGGCGTGTGGGGCCCTTACTCCATAAAGCAAAAGACCCCAAGAAAAGCTTTTCAGCTCAGTGGTCCCACGATGGGGGAACAAACTGCCTACCTCTGCTGGCTCAGCAGCCTCAGCCCCAATAATTAAAAAACTGCTGAACACCTAACTCTTCCTCAACTTTCTACAACTTATTGACTTTGTGCACTGGGGCCTTCTCACAGTGAAACAGGAAGGAGACGAACAGACTGTTGACATAAAGTTTAAGTATATCTAAAATTTAATATTATTGTATACTGTTTCTGTATACTCCAGTAGTCTTAGTGTGGTTTTTAGTGTATTTACATTATTAATCATGTTCTTGCTGCTTGTCCACTACAATATCTGACTTTTAACATTTAAACAGAGGAAAGATCTTCTACACATTTTCTCACCAGTGCAGTGAAAAAGCACCTGACTCCTTCGCATCCTAGAACCCTGGATTCAAACAGTGTCCAGCCAAATGATTCAGTATTAGTTCAACAGGGGGCACCAGACGGTAATGATTAATTGTGCTGAATGAAAGGTGCAGCTGGCTGACGTTGTTTTGAGCAGTCTATTTATACTACTGCAGTACGATGTGTGTTTTAATGAAAGTTATACTACTCAACAGCATCAGTAGCAGTGACTGCTGCACTGGTTTTTTACCCCAGACAGTTGCTCTGTTTCTGTTTTTTTTTACTCCAAACTCTGGCCTTGCTGTGCTTGTTTGTTGTCATTTTATCCCCAATGACATTTCCCTGACCCCAGGCCCAAGCGGCTGACCGCTGGACTGCCCAGCTGTACGAGTGGGACGGCGTGAGAGGAAGACAGTGGGACGTCTGTTTGACTGCTGCAACTCTCCACTGAAAACCCCCCCATCACATAAGCTTCTTATGCAAAGCAGAAAACACTGTGTAATCTCTCTGTGCTGCTCCCTCTCTCAGTCTCTATGTCTAAGCCGTTGTCACCACTACTACTATACTACTAGTTACTTTATTACGCGTAGTTCTCCCTCGTTCTTTATCTACTTCTATCTTAAGTGACACCATATGCAACTATCCCCCACCTTGCAGCCCTGCCTCCTCTCTGCAGGTCAGGTTTTACACCACATATTATCACTCATTAAGTGCTACCTCTATTGTGAGTCTGAGGTTAAGTCCCTTATTTTCAGGCAAACGAGGTGATTCATGTCTGAATCTGGTGAGTGACAGAGTCCTGTCTGCTGCTTCTAACACCAGAAAAGCTGCAGCTGTAAAACCTGTAAGAGGAGGCAGCTGTCTGTTCCCTACAGTGTGCTGCGCCTCAGAATGTGACACACATTTCCTCTGTGTGATGGATCACCGGTGTCCATGCACTGATACAGTTGTAATGATGAAAAGTATTAAGGACTGTTGAATACTTATTTTAAGACATTTGTGAGCTGACTTTAAACTCCTTTATTAGCTTAAACTGTTAATTGACTGCTTTGCAGGCTGACGTGGTTGCACTTCATGTCTCTAATGCGATATGCTCTGGTTCGCTGTGTTACATTTCAGAACATATACCACATCCCTATCCCTGATGCCACCAGTGTCATCTTTCAGTTCCCCCCTCAGGTTGACCTCAGGTCAAATTCTGTACAGGACCTCAGAACAGCTGAGGTTGGCCCTGCACAAAATGAATCTGTTACACAGGAATACAGTGATAGATCCTGCACTGAAAATGTGTGCAGCTCAGTTTATGTTTACACAAACTGAGCTGCACACAGTAAGTAAGAAGACAGACTGGTGAGCAAAATGTATTTGCATTTCCAAAACTAGTGTTAATTAAAATATACTGTATATGTATTAGGGATGTTCGATATTGGCTTTTTTACTGATATACTGATATTGTCTAACTCCTAATTTCCGATACCAATATAAACCAATACCAATATATGTGGAGCCCTTCCTCATAAAAAAGAATAAAAACTAAATAATTTTAGGTAACTAACATCACATATCTCCTATCATACATTACTTTATTATTACATATATAACATATTATTGTAAGGTGAACAAACAAAAATATCTCAGAAACTATACCTCAGATTTGTCATATTTTGACATTTTGAGAGAGAGGAGAAGATGCTGAAGATTTCGATGTATAATATGTGCATGGTATGTAAAAGTTGTGTCATTAAAAGAGTAAGAACCGATACAGATATTTTCCGATATTACATTTTAATGCAGATAATATCGATAGGGCGATATCAGACATTCCTATATATATATAAATAAAACTGATTGATATCTTCTCTTGTTATACTGACAGTGAATCAAGTATGTGTGTATGTTCAAATCCGGTCTAAAAAATAATCTCTTATTTCCTGTACTTAGACTTCAGGGTTAGGGGTAGCTTCCTGTACTCTTCATAAAAACGTGGGGCATTCTTATCTGACACTTACATCTGATGTAGGTGCCAAGAAACTAAAACACCTTCTCTCACTTTGGTTTTGTGGTCCTCTCCCAGTCTTAGCTTTAGTTTTCTTTCTATCTCACTTTCAAATGTGCCAAGTGCAGGTTACAGGGTTTCCAGGTGGTCACTCACAGAATTACTGGCGTTTCATTAAGTTGAGCCCACAACAAAGAGAAGGCTCAACCAAAGTCCCAGAACCACCTCACACTTTACTCGCAACACGCCAAACTAACCAGTCGATAACTTTCTGATACGGCAAGTTAAGAAATTGCTAAGCTATACAACAAGCTAGGCAGCATGACAGGCAGCATGCTACTGGAGGGACCGGATATTTTAAATAAAACAGCTAAACTTTGTCTGCTTCCACGTGTTAGCAACCAGTGTCAGTACACCACGATAATCCCCCAAACCAAGCAGCCAAACTTGTTCTGTTACCTCAACTTAGAAAGCAAACTAGGCCAGAAAATCAAGCTAGCCACTATGCTACACTAGCCAACGTGCTATATGAGCCACCATTTAACATCTTTCTAACAAGTCAATCCTCTTGAGCTACACAGACATAATCAGCCAACACACAACTTCTTAAGTTCACTCTACCAATTCAGCACTTACCCATCTTTGCAGCAGTCACACACTTCTTTTTCTAATCCTCAGCCATTCACTGGACCTAGCAAGAAGGCTCCATTGGCAGCCATGTTTTCTCTACCTGCTTAAGGCTCTGTCCTTTTATACCCAACTCCATTAACAGAGGAAGAAAATAATTTGCCAACAAATCCCCTAAAGTCACCACCCACTTGGTGGATCTTAACTGTCCAACCGTGCATCTGCCTCTGCAGCAGCCTCTGAATATCTAATCTTTTTTCATTCGTAAGACACTTTTACAGCATCATATAATATATATGATACTGTAATAGTATTATATATTGTATCGTAACACATTCCTAGAACAGTGCTTCAGAATAATGTTTTTTTTTAAGTACATTTTTAAAGTGGTGGATACCTTTAGTGTCTCCTGCAAGCAAAAGTCCTACATTTTAAAGCCTCCTAGAATGTACTTAAAGCAGTAAAGGTAATTTTATTTGTCCTATAGAAAAAATATCCCCCGTGACTGATGTATTATATGTGACAGTTTTACTCTGATCAATACATTACTTGATATTCTGTCAGTGGTTCCCAGCTTTAGAGCCGGGGCATATATTAAGATAAATACTGAAAGCTGAAAATGGGATGTAGTGGAATTGATGGATAAAGCTGAAGTAAATAGAAAATGTATATATATATCGTTTTACATGAGGAAGTAGCTGCACTTTAAATGCAAAACCTTTACTTGAGTATTATTTTAGGACTAGGATATTTCTAACTACCTGTTTTGCATGAGTCTTATTACTTTAAATCTCCCAGGCAGCCCACTAGCTCCACGCTGACGTACCGTGACGCACATACAGTTCAAAGTAGAGATAAAAAAATCAACGTGTCTGTTATGAACAGTTCTTCTCAAACAATCTCGAAAAGTGAAACCCTCGTACACGTGTTTCGCCGCCGCACACCTCACCGACCGTAACAACGCTGTTTCCCATATGTAAACATGGTGTTCCTCCGCCGAGGGTAGAGAAAGTAGGTCGGCGCGCTCTCGCACATCATCGCTCCTTTGACATGAAGTGCAGGTAGAACCACACTGATAATCAAGTGCTGCGTTTTTGTTAAGAATTTAATTTGTGTAGAAGAATCCTGCAATGATGAAGTTATAGTAATAAACCTGGATAACTAATAAATACTTGTGCTGGTCGCGTCTCATCGGATGTAGAACTTAAACAGCGTCACGGGGTCTACATGATGAAATTCGTGCATTTATTATTAGTTTAGTTTATAATTTACAATAGTTTATGCAGGTAATTACTTATAAGATGCTTTGATATTGTTTGGAGTACACAACACAGATAAAATGAGCTCTGATTTGCAGGTTTATTTAAATTTTAAAAAGCAGTGAAAGTGGAGTCGTCGCTCTCGAAACATGACAAGCGGAGGGATATAAACTCCTAACACATGATGTCGCCATCAGCCCTTCCTCCCTCGCCGCTCACCTTCCACCAACTCCGCGGGAAGGATTTGATTGGCCGGAGGAGCGCCGACACCTCGCTGTCATTGGCCGCGCGTCCTTGTCAATCACCAAGGGAACGCCACTCAGGATGGATTAGGCACCATTTGCCGAACCTAAGTAGTTACATTGTACATCAAGTAGGAAGATTTTTTTAATTGGTAGCCCACAGCGCTCGGCGGAGAGTTACGGTTCGTCTTCGCGAAAAGCTTCTGGACGGTCTGAAAGCGCCAAAGTGCCACGTTTGACTCTCACGTCTCTCCAAACAGATGTGGATACACTGCTCGGGTAAGTCACTCTTCGCCAGGTTGTGTCCGCATTTTGCGTTTGCCACATTTTTTGGAGCTCCTTCCTGTATTTGGGCAGCGCTGACAGCTGTGAGTGAGTGAGTGTGTGTTCGTGTTCGTGTTCGTGTTGTTGTTGTGGTATTTGCATGTTTGTGTCGGAGTTGATAACTGGCACAGCGTTGTGGTTGTGGTAACTCTGCACGGTGCTCGCTGTAGAGGTTTTTGGTGCCTCTTGTAGTTTGTTAAGTTAACATCGGTGTCACGGTTCCTCCGACTGTCCGCAGATGCTCTGCAAATAGCACCTTCCAGCCGGTGGGTTTGTGAGTGCTGGGCGTAATAAGACTCCATTAAGAGCTGTCACAAACGATTTACGACAAGTGTCAGGCAGCTTTTGACGCGATTTCTCTTCATTTCTGCAAATGGATTTCATCTCAGAGAGAAGCACGTCTAGTTTATTGGCAACTTCTGTCGCGCCATCAATTTCGTTTACGCGTTAAATGACAGGTTCACTGTGCAGCGAAAACACACAGAGGGGAGCAGCGCTAGTTCTCCTCAGGAAAAGTGGACTGATTGGTGGAATTATGTCTTTATTAAACACACACACACACTGGATGATTTTCCTCATATCCTTTAAGCTATTGTGTTTGTCGAATAATTTGATGTCTCTTTCATGAGCCCATTTCCGACAATTGTGCTCATTGCTGTGCGTAATTGCTTTTCTCCCGGGAGAGAGTGCCATCAAACTTCTAATTTCCTCTTCAAACCCGGAAACCATTTTGCTCGTGGAAGCAGCCCTGTAATGATGGCATCAATAAACCTGAATAAAGCCCCTGTCAGGTTTTTCTTTGGAATGAGAGATGCCCCTTCTGTCAGTTTTTCCAATTCCAGCACTGGTTTTGGCAGCATCTCAGAGAGACAGGTGACTGGGATTAGAGGGCAGCAAGACAATAAGAATATGTCTCTGGAGAGAAGTCAGGAGGACCTGTTCTCTATTACATCATTATCCAGTGCAGCAGAGCACGAGTGTTTCAGCTACGCCTGCAGGTAAAGTCCAGGTTGCCAAAAAGGTGTCAGAGAACCCCTAGGGAGACGGTCCAGATAAGGGTGCTGTGCAGTGCTGGTGAGCATCAGAGAGCAGTCAGAGAGGAGCACTCACGTGCTTCTTTGTGAGTTTTTGGTGAGTTCAGGTTAACCACATGTGAGTTTGTCCAGACAGGACAGGACATAAAGAGATGCAGGAGAGCAGTGGCTGATGAGATGGAGTCTCGTGTCAGCGTGGCTGCATGGAGAGCTCAGATTTGTGTCTGTAAAACACACCAAACCACTCAAACGTGCTCTGCAGCTGAATTCAGCATCGCGTCAGAAAGCTTCCAACACTCAAAACCACAAAGTGATCAGGATTCAAGATTTTTCTGTCTGTGCTAACAAGCTGATTCACTATATGAAGTTATGTCCTTGAGAGTAAAAAATAAGAAACAGGGTCAGAACTTTCCTCCAGAAAACTGAGCTTGCCAGCTTCAGATGTTTTCCTTCTCATTTCCTTTGGTTTAAGTGCAAAATATTCAAACTACTGCTCGTTTGCAGGTTTCTCCTGGCCAGTACTCAGCGCAGCCTTTTAGTAAAATCTGGAGACTTTTGCTGCATCTCTCTCCATCATCGATCTAATAAAGGCATAAAAACTTGAAAAAGTAGACAGGTGGTTTAAAGTCAGATATTTAGTTGTTGTCTGAGGTGTGAGCGTGATCACAGTTTCACCCTGTGTTGTGACTCACCCCTGTACAGACCATCATCTTATCCTAACTTTTCTCTTCCTTTTCTTTTCACTCATACACTCACGCAAACACACAATCCATAAACTGAACAAATATTGTAGCTGGACTCTTTCCATGAAAAGGGGCTTAATCTTAACTTAAAGGCTCGGCTGGGGTAATGGGCTCTTGTGTCCGTGAGAACCGTGACAGCAGCCGAAGTCGCGCGCCGTGCACATCGACAGAGTGAAGCTCCGCGGCAGGACAAAGCTCACAAAGACAGTTTTTATAATGAAAATCAACTTGGAGTTAATTCTGCTTATCTGACTTTAGAGTCACAGTTTGCCACAGTCGAGGTTTGTGAAGGAGCAGTTTTTTTTCTTTCCCCCGAAGGTCAGCCATGTGCTCCATCGTGTGCTCTGCTGGCTACAGTCAAAACACACTGGAGGGGAAAGAAACCAACCCCCACACCCCCTCCTTGCCTCTGCTAATTTGAGGAAGTACAATCATTCTCTCCTGCTTGCAGCTTCCTGCTGAAATGCAAACACAGGCAGTCAGCACTCCAGACATTACAGAGAGCGTCAGTGTGTGTCAGAGCCACGGTGAAGTGACTGAGGGAGCCTGTGTGCACGGCCGTGTGGATTCATGTGTAACAGCATATACAAGTTCATTCTGAGGCCTTTTCTCACGTGTGCCTGGATGTGCTAACATCTCCAGTCGTGTTCAGGCTGCCACTAACTGTGTTCATTAGCAAATAACCTGCTGGTTGTCAGGTTTAGAAGTATACACAGATCCTGAGGAAGCACCTTCAGATGTTCTGATTTATGTGGTCAACAGCCACAGAGCCATATATTAAATGTACTGTAATATACAGCTGAGGAAAACCGCAAATCGTCTCACTGACGAGAAGCTGAGAAGATGGAACCAGTTTTGACAACTTGACTTGATAAATGCCCAAAAAAGCTGCCAATTCTTTTTCAGTCACTTGATTAATACTTGATTAAAAGTGGTTTCAGGTTTGCTTACCACACACAAAATGATTTTACATAAGCGTAGTGATCAGGTCGAAACAAGCAAAAGATGAAGTAAGTGATTTTAAGAAATTCACCTCGGCCTCTGGGATGTAGTAGGAGTCAGAAATCAGATCTCCAAAACAAAAAGCGTCAGTTTGATTAATAATGACAGCAATCAGTACTTGGAGCGCCACGTTTGATAAAACCACCAAATCCAAACCCCGCTTCCAGCTGCTGGTATAATGAAAGCTGAGATGGTCTGTTGAGAGCAGAACGAGGTCCAAACCACGTGTTTGAATTAAACTATAGGCAAGTGAGCAGCAACAGTTCCCGGACTGATTTCACAGATCCTTCTATTATTGTAAAACACTCCAGACTTTCACAGAGGAACCCAGATCTTTGGCATGCGCTGTCATCTTCGGGGGCCTGGGGTCTAATTTTCACTAATCATTTAGCGTGTTGGCCAGGCTGAGTATTGATGGGCTTTAATCACTGCTGAAGCCGAAGCTGGATTAGCTGGTGAGAGCAGAAAATGACATCAGCCTGTTTGCGAAGTTAAATGTTTCATATTCCAGCGCCAGAAAGGGGGGAAGAAAGCTGGTGGGTTTTAGTGCTGAATAGAGGCGAGCTGCGCTGCTGTAGCCTTCGTATTGTGGAGGGCGAGCCTCCTGCTGTTTCATTGATTTGGCTGTTTACCTTTTCAACTCAACCTCAGCCTTGTGCAGCAGAGCAGTCTCCGTGCTGGACATGTGTTTTTTCCGCGTGCTCGCCTGCAGCTGACCCATGCTCTCGGTCCGCGATGGCACGGAGACCTCTAGTAAGCTGTGCTTGCTGTCAGACTGAAAGCCTTTCACCACGAGCCGTACTCCTTTTTCAAACGGATTTCAGCAGAAAGGAGCAATTACTACCTGCTCCGGTTGTGTTGCTTTCATGGCCTCTTTTGTGAGCCGATTCCAGGGCAGATTTTGTCCACGGCTGTTCCCACGCTGAGCGAAGAGAACAGGAAGAACTCAGCCGCACAGCAGGCCTCTGCCTTCTGCTATTATGGCTATGATTCAATCATGGCAGGGCAGCGCTTTACCCCAGCACATTGAATGAGGGAAAGAAATGTCCTCACTCCATCTCTGTTAATGGAACTTAAAGCCAAAGGTGTTTTTGCACAAAGAGGAGACCATCAGCCACTAAATGTGGGAAGTCGAAGCAGCAAGTTTCACCTCACAATCCACTCTTCCCCCTGCTGTGATTTCAAAATGGCCTCTCTTCTGTGCTTACAGCCAGGGTGGAGGAACCAGACTGGGCGTGATTTGCCTCTCTTGACGCTGCTGAGCACACCTGCTGTTTTTTAAGTTTCTTTGGCTTGAACAAGAGTGGAAAAGTTCAGCGTGCTATGGTCTTGGATTTGTTTAATTTTCAGTTTCCAGTCTAAATTAGATGCAAAGCGAAGCAGGACTTGCCAACTAAAGTCACGTGCTTTGCTGCTGGTAACGTTTGGTACAACAAAAAAATTTAGTATTGCTGTAGGTAGGTCCATTGGTGTTAACGTCTGCTTCAGCTGCAAATCACTGTTAGCACGGTGAGAATAAATGGATGTGTTTCCTAATATGTTGATGGTTAAACATTGACACACTGATTTAGATACGATTACTGAAGTGTTCTTCAAAACCACCAAAAGAACATGAATATACAGCTTGTCAAAAAAAGAGAAGTTTTTATTGATTTAAAAAATAGTTTTTATGGTTAAAAGCTGTATTCTATGTTTTTAAAACTATACTAAGCACATAGTTGGAAGACAACAGATGCTCCAATGATTTAGAGACTAAACCGTAAAATGATTAATGAAAAAAATGTGTCTATAGTACAGAAAATGAAAATAATAGTGAGTTAGATACAACATACTCACTAAGCAGGTGCAAGTGCTCCTAATTATTGGAATGAAGTTTAGTGTTGAACCAGAAAAAAAATTATAAAAACATTAACAAAATGTTTTCACGCTGAACAAACTTTTCATAAAGTGTCATCTCACCAGGCTACAAAGTCTGGCAATTGAAGAAAACAGGGTGAGCTAAACTGTTTGTCATCCCTGTATTTTTGGCGAAGCATGAGCATGAACTGCTATAATTTACCCGCTTTCATTTTCACACCAGCTGGGAGCACTTGAATCTGAGCACCCGTCCAGTCTGTGGTTTGAGCTCAGTCCATTTTCCCATGCTAGGCGTTTGGAGGAAAACTATCTGCTCTACTGGGCGACCGTATCCCCATCAGTTCGTGACAGAGTATGCGACATACATAAGTAAAACCTCATATTTGAGTTATTTCCTGTAGCGTGTACAGATGCATCCAGTCACATTAGGTGATGATGCAGAGTTGGATCGTCTTGGGTCTCAGTGCAGTAATTGCATTCATCAGTCTCACTTTCTTAATGTGCGAATTCACGAGTTAACTGAAGCATTGCAAACATGCATGACTGATTATAAATCAAAAGCTTCTATTACATACTAAACCTATTCTCCAATCTTTTGATTTTAGAATCTTGATTTTACACAGTTCAGTTTATCTATCATCTATATACTGTACGGTTGTATATAACGTCCAATATATAAGTTGGATGCACTTGTTACACATAGCCGGAGGCCCAAAGCTTGAGTATTTGAGTATTATTATTTAGCTTTCTTTACTTTTCTCAAAGATAAAACCATAAAACAACAATGGACACAGTTACAGGTCAGTATCTTCAAGCAGCGTTCACGACACAGACGACTGTGTTCACAACCTGCCCCAGTATTCATCAGGAGTTTTCGCTATGTTGCTGAAAGATGGTACCGTTCATACCTGGAACAGCACAGGAAGACTTCCATAAACTGGCCAATCAGAACAGAGTGGGGTGAGGGGGGGATAAGAGGTCTTAAAGACACACAAACTCAAATGAGTCTTTATAGTCTTAGTCTCAAATTTGAAAATCATCTTATCCTGTATCCATGAGCCCCAGAATAATATATTTAGTAAAAGTTTCATCATTTTTAATCAAAGCTTAAAAAAATTCTGGGATCTAATGAGGTTTATTCAGATATTTTTAGCCCTGAAAGTGACTCATTATTGGATTAGACCGTCACCTGAGCATTGTCACAATTAGTTCACTGTAATTTGCTTCTCAAATGTCTATGTAAGTAAGTTGATTTTCTATAGCTAAAATGATAAAATAGGAAATCTGTGATGAAAATTATCTGTAGATTCATTGTTAATTTCCTGTCCTGGGTATTCCCATATATGTCTTCCCCTCTCTGACCCTTGGACCTAACATGAAGGTTTAGGATCCAGAGAAGTCCTGGCTACGGCTCAACAAACTGCTTTACTTACACAGGCTAATCCCTGGCTCGATGTTCGTTTAGTTGTGACTGTGTTGGACAGGCTCTAATATAAGCGAGCTAACTTGTTAAGTCATTAAAACTGCACAAAATTCACATTTTTCAGCCTCCAAGATAATGTCTTCATATATTTGTCTTGTCCAACCACACTCCACAATCTACTCAATCAACAAAGATAAAAAAGCCTCAGATATGAAAGGCTGGAGCAAATGTTTGGCATTTTTAATGGTAATTTACTTGTTTTCAGTCAACCGTTTGTTGCTTGACTCATTGATTAGTTGTCTGCCAGCACTAGTCATGATTCACCTGGGCAAGATTCAAGAATATTATGTTTTTAGAACCAAATGGCATAATCATTTCAAGTAATCCCACTTTACAGAACAGCCAAATTATGATCAAACTCATCATTTACCTTTATCTTTCTGTTATATCAATACCAATACTTTCTGAGCATCTTTGTTAAACATTTTTAACTACGATCCTTTTTATATTTGATTCTAATTCTAAATAACTGTGTGTAGTATATTTTCTATGACTGAGGAGACAAAGGGAAAACGGTGCCAATTAACCCTAAACTTCACGAAACCTATACTTTAGGAAAAGAAAATTCGGTGTGGAAGAAGCTGTCATTCCCGCCTACACTGTTTGAGTGACAGGTGATCTCTGCGAGTGCAGAGTCACAGTAGTGAGCACTGAGCAAACAAAGATGGAGAGAAGAATAAAAAGGGCAATCGTGCAGATTACTGCTTAAAACTAAAATATTGATCATATCTTTTTGTGTCAGCTTTTGTGGAAAATAATCAGGTTTTAAAACTCTTTTGTTCAAACAAATCATTTGTCTGTGAAGAAGGATGTGTTTAACAGTGTCATCTGTCCCCTGAGACTGTTGCTAAGTTGGTTTATTTAACAGTCAGTGACGGTCGGGAAGGGAGTCGTCAGACAGCCTCTGTAATGTTTTTGTTATGATGGCAGAAGCCACCGTTTGTTAATATTACACTTTTTAATTATTCGAGATGATCATTAGAGAAGCTCCTTTGGATTTTGATGCTGCAACATTCTGCAATTTGTCGCTCTGCAGAGAAGCGTGTCTCTCACTGATGGGTCAGTGAATGGTCAAACACAACCTCCCATATCTGTTTGGAGCGTTTTTTCACATTCATCATTCAATATTTATCAGACATAAGCAAAAGTCTCCATCAAAAGTCTTTTTTTTGTTGTTGTTGCTTCTTATCAACTCGCTCAAATAGCATCTGTATTTCACAATCAGCTGAAACCTAGATGAGATTTTTCTTCAGAAAATTCACTTGAGACGTCTGGTTCTACAACGCAAAAACAAAACGTCGGTGTTTAAATGTTTGGTTGTTGGAAGTGACTTAAAAAGCTGATCGGTGTTTGTTCGCCTTTGACTAAGCCAGTAGTTCCTTGGTCATTGGAAAGTCTAAACCTTGGAGACTTTTTGAAAGGGATGATGGTAAAGTAACTTTTCAGAACAAGTTCTGAAAGCCAGAAATCTCCATATATCCCAGTTGTGGTAGAGCTTAGTTTAACAATCTGAGCTACTTGTTCCTGCATGGACCCTAGTTCTTATCCTTTAAAACGTCTCAAGGGTTTTGATTTTCCCATGGCCCAGGAACTAGAAGAGCTGTTTGAAGTCAAACAGGAGGCAGGTTGAATCTTTGGTGTAGAATCATTATGCAAACTCTGCAAGTAGGGATGAATATTTTTGATGGTACCACTACCACTACTACTACTCCTACTACTACTACTACTACTACCCTGAAACTTCTGAATTTAGGTACATAAACTCAACTATTGTAATGAGAACCAAATGACAGATGGTACCACCAACATTTTGGAGAAATGTCTTTCTACAGAACTGTAGGAAAAAAAGATGCTAAATTTAGTCCAAACACAAGCAGTCATACAAGAAGAGTGTCTACATTAAACAGACACAATGTAAACGGGAACCATTTGATCAAATCATGTTAATGTGCCCGGTTGTGTTACTTAACACACTTTATTTAGCATCAAGAACAAGCCTTAACTACTAACTTGATCAATATGAGATTATTGATCAGCATTTAGGACGAGTGGCACTCGCAGCCTCCAAGTTTAAAGGGAAAGTTTGGTCCCAAGTTCCTGTTTGCTGAAGTTTGGTCTGACCGTTGACTGTTGTCACCCTGGCCTAAATTATAATCAGCCCTCTGTGGTTCACCACAGACTTTCCATTCATCTCCCAGATAAACAGCAGCAGAGAGCAGCAGAGAATTTCTCTGTTCTCAGATGATGGATTCTGGGGAACTAGGACAGCAGGGTGGCCTGGACTTTAAAGCAAATGTCTTGCAATCGGAAAGGTCACACGAATGCATCTGAATGTTCTGCCAAAGTGTCCTTGAGCTAGATGCAAATGTTTTACCTGCTTACGCCCACTGAAAAAATATACTACTCTGACTCCAGTGATGATGTAATTGTGGAATAATATCCATTTGTTTGTTTGAGCAACATTAGTCACACGGCTCACCAGGTCTGTTCACACTGTTCGCTGCAGTCATCCTATGAGAATCTGTTGCATAAAAGTTAAACGGAAATGAAAAAAACCTAAGTGGTAAATCCCTGCTCGGTTGTTGATTTTTTTATTTTTTTTTGTTGCTAAAAATACTCAGTTTAGGGAACTAAATTTATCCAGTCCGCCTCGGAAGAAATTGCTGGAAATAACCAGCTTTAGAGCCAAAATGGAAATCTGTGCTGACCTCGTTTTGGCTGCGAGGTAGAAACAGATGAGCAAATGAAAACATTGAATGCATGTTAACATTTATTTTGATCAAGGATTATGGAATCTGTAGGATTCTGGCCTTCTCATTACTTTTCATCTGCGTGTGTCTGTGCTGCTCTGTGATCTCTCTCGGTTACAGTTGGTCCATTTCACTGCAGCGCTTTATCCAGATTAAGTTGTGTTTTCCTTCTTTTAATATTCTCTTTAGCAATCCAAGAGGTTATCTGCTGTAAAGCTAGCCAAGCTGACATTGTACTGGGTGTGTGGTGTGATCAAAGGCCAGTGGTCCTGGATCACGCCTCAACCTACAGCATCCATGTAGGTGAAAAGCAACTTAAACCCAACACAATTTGCAGGATTAACCTTAAATAACAGAAGCTTGAGTGAGGAGTCGCAGCAATCTGAGGGCTGCAGCGCGGCACAAAACCCAGGCCTGGCTTGACCTTGACTGGGCTGTGGTGTCAAAATCCACTTACGTTCAATTTGAATCCATTTAGTTCAGCTTCTGGCAACTTTCAGCAATATGGCCTTCTATTTAAAATTCCATTAAGCTCTCAACAGTCTTGGCAGTTTAAAAAGAGAAAGGAAGAAAGGAAGAAAAGTGAGTAACTGAATTAAAAAGCACTGAGAGTAAAAGCAGAATGTCACAGATACTGTATTTATAGTGCCTATATGTACACTTTGTATGAATACCTATACCATTATGTACTGCATATACATACAGGTTTGTTTGAAATAAACAACCTGCAGTAGTTTAAGTGTATGAGACTTTATTGGTTTGCTTCAGGAAACCTTTACTTGCCCTCATCTGTAAGAGGTTCAGAGGTTAAGGTCATCTTAGCCGCAGAGCAGCATCCTTAGAAGTCAGTGGGATTTATTATCTTCCTCAAGGCAGACGAAGCAGGGCAGATGGTTGCCAACACGGGACTTGAGCCCAGGAGTTTAACTTGAAGCGCTCGTACTCGCAACAGTTTTCCTCCGATGTTTCGTGGGGATTCATAACCTGGCCTACTTCTCATTTTATTGTCATAGGAGTGGCGTAATTGCGTCACATCTATGTGAAACATTTCATAATTCCAGACTCAATATTTCATAACACAGCTGGAACTGAAGGTTACTGATGCTGCCAGAGAACCCAGTAAGAGCATCATAAACCGGGAGGATTACTGAGAATCAGAATCAACGAGGACCAGCAGTCGACAGCATTTTCTTTGGCTTGGATTAAGGTTTCTCTGTCCGATGACTCAAACTGCAATCTCTACTGTGCTCACCAAGGGTTCACTGGAGGTGTATCTTGTGTTGTTGCCAGGGAGCTCTGAGAACAATGCCTCGCGAAAGATTATAAAGGAAGAAGTGAGTGGAAAAGAAGAAGAAGTTGGAACGAGTATCAAGGAGTGCTGCACACCTACGACACCGCAGGAAGCTACAAGAGAAAAGAGATGTAGAGAGAAGTTGTTTTTTTTTTCTCCTCTGAAATGCCATACATCTGTTTTAGAAAAGTGTTGCTATCTCAGATGTGTCATTCAGCATTCAGAGAATACAGATCATTCTGCCTCCAGAAGCAGAAACGTTTTATAGTCAAAGGTCTTTTGCTGACTCAAAACTTGAATAGTAAGTTGCTTTTGCCACATAGCGTTTTGTTACGGTGAGTGCAGAAATTCACTTTTGCCTTACAGGAAGAGACAAAATAGTGAAGGATGCTCTCACTTAACTTATTTTGCCTGAGTTGAGGCTTTCCTTCCTGCCTTGTTTCCCGTTTGCTAACGTTGACTCAGCCAGGCCTGCAACAGTGCCAGAACCTGTGACGATCGTCAGATGGATGACGTGAGAATAACGTAGTCACCACAGCGCTTTTTGAGCATTCATATAAAAGTCTCATGCAGGCTACGAAGCATTAGGATGCGATGTCTGTGCCACAGGTCCATGTGGGCCAAGTTGGAAATGGTGAGGAAAAAAAACTGTGACTTCAGTTTGCTTTTTTAGCAGTCACACTGTATAGGAAAAATGTGATCTTTGTGAGATTTGCTGGGAAGAACTGGGAGACTTTCAGCTGCAGTGTGAATGCAGCCCGAGTGCCGTGCCACCATACTGACGGGGTTACGATGGCATGAGAGCAGGGGCTTCTGGCCAGTGCTCCAGCACAGCTGAAATAGCAAGCAGCAGAGCCAGGAGCTGAAATTCTACACCCAGGCTTTTCACACTCCCCCCCCCACCCTCTCTCACTAAACCTCTCTCTCCCTCCCTTCCTCATGCCTCTCACCTCTCTCCGTCACCCTGCCTCTTCTTTGATCTGAGGTCCTGGCGTTTTCTTGCTCTTCATCATCATCATCTCGCCTCCGTCCATTCCCTGCTCCCTCTGGTGCAACATCCCGTAGAATTCCTCCCATACCTCTCTTCCACCTCCAGCAGGGCGCAGCAGAAAGGTTACGGCCTCATTTGAATATTTGAATGTAGATGAGCCTCCTCCTTGCTGGGGCGTGGCGTTGTTTTATGGTTGGTGTTATGGGACCATCTGCGCAGAGCCCCATTAAGTTCGCTAATATGCTAACACGGAGAGAGTGTGTCGTGTTGAAGGGAAGAGTGAACAAGAAGGAGGCAGTTTATTCCTTTCCTTATGCTTTTGGATTCATGCGTGATACTGCTGTGACTCCAGGCGTGTATCTGTTAATCTGTACGAGTATTACTGAATGTACTGTATGTTTGAGCTTTAATTATGCAGTTTTATCAGTGTAAGGATGATTTCTTGATGATGATGATTATTCTTGAGAAGGGCGACCAGCTACTTTCTGTACATATGTTAAATGCATCCGTAACTTCTCCACAGGCCCATGTTGTGTCTTAATTTTAAGTTTCACTGTTCACTTTTAAGACACATTTTTGACCCTGACGTCTTAGCTGCAGACCTTTTTGCCTCAGATATAGATATTTTCTTTCCTTAGCAGCTATTAGAAAGGTCTTAAAGTCATTAAATGTGTGCTCAGAAATTGTGCAGATACCCCTGATGGCTCTTTTAAAGTGCAGCTGAAATCCATTTGTCTGTTCTGATGTACGATCCCAGCTCACAGCACCAGCGAAGAGTGTTTTCGCGGGCAAAAGCACAGCCGTGCTTTCAGTCGATAGAGAGTGTACTTGTTTTCTGGCGGGCCGTGTCAGTGCAGGCATTAGATAACGTTTTATTTGATGGTGTTCAATGGCTGACTCGTCCTCACCTCTCGCCCAGGCCTCTCCTGCTCTCCAGCCCACACGCGCTCCCATGTAAAAACCAAAACGCACACAGACATCCACCCACTGACTCATGTACACACACATACACGCTCTCAAACACACACTCCCGCTCTCTCTCTCTCTCTCTCTCTCTCTCTCTCTCTCTCTCTCTCCCTCTCTGCATCCTTCCTCTGGAGGATTCTGACAGTTGTTTATGTTATTGAACTGGTTATCACATTACAGCTGGAACACCACCAGACTGACGAAGAGAAAGAGGCCTCCCGCTTTCTCAAGAAAAAGAAAGGCAAAGGGAGTGCAAGGAAAAACAAGAGCAGAGGGAAGATGAGATAAGGATATGCTGAGAGGTTTTTGCACTGCATCCATCAGCATCATCAGGCTTCTCTAACCATATTTATTGGTGCTTTGACAACACGTCCTCCGCACTAAATAACAAAATAGGTTGTTTTGTTAATGTGTTTTCTTATCAGGCAGCAAGAACATTTACAGGTGATAGATATTGTGATTATGACAGATAATCAGTGACTTTAAGTGGAAGTCCAGACCAACATGGAAACAAGCTTTTGTAGTAATTATAGCTCTGAATCTAACTATTCATCTGTTAGTGCCTTGTTCTAGAATGACTTCAACAGAGGATGGAACCCTTAACTTGTACCTGAGCTCCATGGTTTCAGCTATATTTCTTTAAAAAAGCAGGAACATAACAGCTGAGCCAGCCTCTGTGTGTTCTGTCTGTTGAGCAATGCTGCCAAATGTAAATGAATGTTGATAAATCATTTCCTTTGTTACGCTTGGCAGCCGGTTAGTGCTACCCTGTGAGGGAAGAGAATCAAAAACCGATTTGGTGGTTAAAAAGTGTGCACTGGAAGTTGTGGAAACTTCTTTTTTGCTCTGTTTTGCACACCCAGCAAGAATACATAATCCAAAGATGTGTTTTTATTTCTTTCCTTCTCCATGGTTTTCTCATCCAATCCACAGAAGTGCTGCACTTTCAAATCCCCTCGTCTTCTTCTTCTTCTTCCCAGCTTTGCTTCTTTTTACTAACTGAGACTCGTCGTCCCAAATATCCTGCCTGCGCTGCACCACAATTCACTTAGCAGGAAACTTTGTTTGACAAAAGCGTTTGGAGACTGTTCACGAGGGGGGCGGGGGGGTGTATCTCCAGATTCCTGAAAAAGACGTCTGTGATGGGGTGTTTCAGTCTTCATCAATGGAGGCATCTTGCTGCAGAGTCACAGTGCAGAGGAGTTTCATCTGATGTTAACATGAACTGCCTTAGAAGTTGATTATTTCCTGACTCAAACGTGAGCTCGGGATTAACAGATCCACATCGTCGTATGGTCAGACTGTCGTGGTGCTGGAAGTGAAAACCTAGCTATTGTGGGTTAAAATGATTTTGGATTAACGTGACAGCGTGGCTTCTCCTCGCCATAATGCCAGCACCGGCTCCAGTGAAGCAAAGTAAAGGAGCTTAGCGCTTTTAGCCCGTAGCTCTGGTCTATGGAAGCATCTGTTGTTACAGTGGGACAAAGCATGCACACTCCAGAGTCACTCAAACACATGTTGGAGGGTCATAAAACCTGTTTTAATGCAGTGATGGGGGTATGTGTATGTGAGCAGAGTGGTGATACAGTAAGAAGGAAGGCTTTTCACAGAGGACAATTCCTCTAGAGTCACAACAGGTGTGTGTGTGTGTGTGTGTGTGTGTGTGTGTGTGTGTGTGTGTGTGTGTGTGTGGATTGCTGAGGGGAATTATGAGCTGGGCACTAAAGGGAGGGGGGGTTGGAGGGCTTATGAAGGGTCCCCTCGTCCCCACCTGTAGCCTGTCAGCTGTTGTAAGCCTGTTAAAACGTCAGCTGTTTCTGAGGAGGTGTGTGTGTGTGTGTGTGTGTGTGTGTTGGTCAGTGTCAGGGCGCTTGTTGAAGTTGGGGGAGAGGCCTGGCTCCGTGTGTCCCTCTTCGCCCCATTGCACATCAAACGCCTCGTCGCCTCTGGGGATTTGTCGGTGCAGAACACAACACCTCGTGCCCGTGTTAAGCGCCATTATTGCTCAGTCGTGCTTTGGCCCCTTCCTGCTCACGTGGTCCGTTTCAAACTGAAGTATTGAGAAGCAGCTTTCAAAACCCGACAGTCTTCAATATTTGGTGCTGTAGAAAGTCTCTGTAAACGAGAACAAACAGCTGGACCTTTTGGCAGCAACCTGAGCAGACCTGATGAGGGGAAATTTGACTCACAGCACCACTTTCCTGTCATCAGGTAAAGTGATGTTGGAGACTTGCTGGACTCTTTGATGCTGTTGTGTTTTCAGCTGTTTGTTCTTCTGAGTATCAGCTAATTTCCAAACGTTTCTTATACTTGAGCTGCAGCTAATGATTATTTTCATTATTGATTCATCTACTGATTATTTTCTCTGTTGATTGCATTGTGGAGTGAATGTGACAGAGGCCCATTATAACTGTCCAGCACATAACACAGTGATTAGTCACTTAATGAAGTGTCTCATGGAAAATATAGTTGTTTCTCTATTAGTGCTGGGCCTACATAGTGCTTCCTTTACTCGTGTTTGCTTGTGACCTTTCCTGGTTATGGCCTAACATGAGTTATGACCAACCACAGACTAAATGTTGCCTCCTCAGATGGTTTTATTTGAAGAGGTTTTAGAACAATGAAGAGATGAAAACCCTGTATTTCATAAGAAGGCAGTTACAATAAAAACAAAACATCCAGTCAGAACGTGAGCAGAATATGTAAGAGATGCATTTTCATTCATTTTTATTTTCAGCCTTCTACAGAACTTATTTAGACAAAAGAACCACAGTTCTCAACAACTTTGCCCAAGTACAACAGAATCCAGGACTGGTAAAATTTCACAACCTCTGTAGTTTGTGTTGTTTTCTCACCTGAAATCTGCGCTTTGTTCATTTCAATGAAAAATGTTCCCTTCTCAGATTGCATCACACACACGTGATTGCTGATCTCAAGCTTGTTTATTTGACAGGAAATAATTTCTGTTCTTGAGTGATTTTTTTTTCGTTGTCTACCTGTAGAACGACCAGTCATTCAGTGTGTTGCCCACGCTTCTCTCAGGCATCGGGTGTCTGCTGCTTCCAAAGTATTAAAAACGTGTGACAGCTGGTGGAAACAGTGAACTTTCCAGTTTCCACAGCTCAAAAGGAGTTAACTTTAGGATCCTTCTCAAAGTACAGCTGGGTTGATTGCATCCTCGTTTGTCATCATTTTTATGTCCTTGTTTTTCATGCATCTAGCTGAGCGTGAAAATAACATTGACACTCTTAATCCGGTCTGCTAGACCTGATTAGTAAACTACTTTCAACTAAAGCATCCAAGATTATTTATACTATGCATAGTTTAAAGGATAATTCCTATTTGATGATGCATCATTATCATATTTTATAAACTCCTTTATATTAATAAAAAAAAACCTCCCTCAAATGTTCATGTAGACATTCTGAGGTCTGGAACCAGACTAATTCAAGTGAAGGAGATGACATTTTTCCAACAGCACTTAACAAAGCTCGGGTAGTAAAATCCACATCCTTTGTTCACTCAGCTGATGCTTTTACCTGCAGCGGTTTACGAGTGCTGAAGAACAACAGTCCTCAATACATGAGGCCAGAGGTGGCGATAAACACGTCCTCGTACAGTAAAATGACCAATTAAAAGAGACATTTTCTTCCTCAAAACCAACCCTACAAATTAACACTGATGAACCCTTGATTTCAGACGTCTGCTCTTATTTTTCTCAGCGTAAGCTAAATGTCTGCCGTCTCCGCTCTCCAGTCGGTCATGCTGGCGTGGGAGTCACATGTGTTGAGTGATTTATGGCTTTAATTTACTTGATAGATTAAAATATAAGATAGCAACAAGCATAGAGCATTAATTAGGATAACACAGTGAGGTCCTGTTTCCGTTAATTGCTTGTCAGGGAGACAGAAAAAGCTTACTACTTCGTTTAACTTATTTAAATACTTCACACAGGGAGGCATGTACTTAGTCTGAAGAGATTTGTTTTGCTTATTATGACACGGAAAAATCGATGAGAGTGTATTGATTTAAAACATTGTTTAATCATAAAGCAGAGGAATAGTAGCTTAGCTGAGTGGCTTTGTGGTTATTTTTGCTGTGTCCGAGTGGAGGGTGAAGAGCTGGGGAAGCTGTGGAGACAGAGTTTGGGTGTTTGGAGCCTTTGTGGTGGCAGCTGAGTGTGGCAGACAGTTGAAGGGAACAGGTTGCTGCGTCTGTTAGGGCTCGTCTTGCTGCTCTTGACCTTTAACCTTTAGCTGTGACAGCTCCGGAGACAGGGAGATACCAAACTGCCACAGGCTGGGAGAGCCTGGCAGGGCTAGATGAGATGCAGTGATACATTCTTACTGGATAGTAGAGATGTATGAACCATAACGTGAGATTGTTCTGGTGCAGATTTGTGCTGTTTTCAGTATTTTACACAGACCTCATTCAAGGGTTATTAAAGATACTGTAATAACACTGTAATAACTGTAATGGGCAACTATTTTGATAATGTTTTTGATGACATTAATGTGGGAAATAAAACATTTGCTTTAATTGACTTGACTGCATCCCATGTTTATTTCTGATTTCTCTCCTACCGTCATCATACATTTAAAATTAATGAATCCTTTACATTAGGAATCTCATGAGAATGCTAATTATTCTGCTAATTCATGGAAAACAGACATGAAAACATTAGTTGAGCTAAGTTTTCTAGTTAGTACAGTCCTGCTTAGACTACTACTTCATTCAGGTGACTTATTCATGCTAGTTGTGCCACCGTGATAGGCATGTCTGTCACATTGGTACACTGCTTTTGTCCTTGCTCAGTTTAAAGTGTTTCCACACAGCATGCGTCTTTGGCATTTTGCCTCTCCTTTAACAGTCAAAGTCAGCTAGAAGTGTGACGTTCACTGCTGTGAGTGACAGGTGCACAAGCACAGAAGGTGCACATATAAAGTATACAATTTATGGATATACCATATATGTTTTTTCTTTCAGCTGGGGTGGCCCAACACGCTTTAACACACAGCTGGAAACCGTTGATATTTGATCATAATGTTGTTTTTGATGGTACAGACTTAAGTGGAAGCCAGGGGGTGAAAGTGGACTGTGAATTGGTTTGACCCATTAAAGGTGCTTTGGGACAAAATGCTATTGCAGAGGACTGAAAAGCTGCCGAACGGTTTCAGTAGACGTCCAACAAGAGCTGCAAGTGAAATATTCACTGTATCGTGTTGCAGCGCTGTGGTCTCACAAATATGTTGTGTATGTGCAGGGTATTGAGAAGCTGGCACGGTTTAATGACACTTGTTTCAGGGCTCAGATTTACTCGGGATGCTGGCACAGATGATGTGGAGTAACGACACAGCCTTGTTGCATGTGGGTGTTTTTTTTTTTCTGTTGGAAATGTTCGTGTTGTGAGTTTTTATTTTGCTGCGAGTTTTGTCAAGTGTGTGACAAAAATGTGGAGAATTCCTCATTAATGTAGGTCACACACGAGAAAAGCTCATACTAGTGCCACGCCGGAAAAAAAGCTTTGTCATTTTTTTTTTCTTCTAAATTTACCCCGTCCTCGGGAGGGAGGCAGATTTGCATAATCAGGGTATTCACTGTCAAACCCTTGAAAGCGTATCACGTTCATTCACAGACCTACTAGTCATTAGGTACAAAGACAAAGCACCAAATAAGCTTGTCTTCAACAAAACCTCTTGAGTTTTTCTTTGTGATGGCACATCGCTTGGGTGGCACCTTTCACACGGAACAAAAACACAAAAACAATGCTTTTGCCTTTTTTTTTTTTTTTTTTGCAGCTACATGGAGAGATGTTTATCACAGTGAGAGCGGTAGCTTATACGCTTCTGTGTTTCCTTTCAACATAAATACATTTGCCTTTGGGCAACGGAGCTTCTTCCTCTCACCTCTCCGTTAAAGAAGACAGAGAATAGATATCCTTTCTCTCTGCGTTTGAGCCTCCCCCACTTCTCCTCAGTGCCTGATCCCCACCACATGTAGCCAGCACCACACAGTCTTGGCCAACGCTTGAGCTTGTCTCAGGAAGAGCGGAGGTAGGCTCATAGATCCCCAATTTAGGCTCCAGGCCAGCACCGTGTGTTCAACATGGAGGGTCCACAGGCAGCCGTGCACACAGGCAACAAATGTGGAGAACAAGCAGGGGGAAAACCTGGAGAAAGGGCAGAGATAAGCCCGTTACTGAGCACTCGTGTTTGTTGTGGGAGTCATTTTGTCCTCAGTGCCCTGACGTTAGGATTGTTGTGTTTAATGTTGTATATTTTTCTCATCCATAGTCAGATTTCCTGCTCCTGATAGAAGAAGGGAATTTATTTTTTCTCACTGATTTATCCATATAAGTTACTGCTTCAGGACGAAATTGGTCCTTGGAATTTTTGCCCCTTGTTTAACCCATTGGGCCCTGGGCACAGACGTGCCTGCACCCATGCATACATTTGCTGTGTTGTGTGGAAACTCAATGACACAACTGTTTAGCAGACTCCTGGCCTCCCATTTCCCACACCCTCTGGGCCCCTTCGGAGATTTCAAGGTCAGGAAAGGGCACAGGCTGAGCTCCATTCCTTGGGAAGCAGAGCCACTGTCGCAAACGGTCACAGACAGCAAATCTTTCCTTTTACAGTGCTCTCTGCACTCATCTGACTGTATCTCCCCAAGATCTGATCTGTGTGGGTTTTGATTTCCACAGCTTTGGACGTAACATCAGATCAGCAGCGGCCGTCATCTGAACTGATGGGAAGGGAGGGGGGGGGGGCAGAGTAGACGTAGCCTGACAGCAGAGGAGTCATTTTAACATCAAGTTTAGAGAGTTTAGGCTGAGTGGCACGAGACATTACCGGTGTGTTGAACTCTCCGACAGCTGAGCATGCCAGCCTATATGTGTGTCCTTGTGCTGTGTGTGTGTGTGTGTGTGTGTGTGTGTGTGTGTGTGTGTGTGCGTGTGTGGATGTCGGGGGGTGGGGGCGCCTTGAAGGGTCCACTGGAACAAAAGGTATGTAGGCAGCTGCTGTCCCTGCCTGTAGCTCATGATCCAAATGGAGGATGTACACACACCTGTGCACAAGGGACAGATTGGTGTGCAGCGAGGATCTGACACACTCAGCTAGGCAGCTCACGACTCACTCTCAGGCCACACACGCGCACAGTGTTCTGGTAACAGTCACATATTTTGTTTGTGAAATGCCAGTTATTCATTTTTTTAAATGCTCAGTGCTCAGAACTCACCTTCAAATTTCATTGTTTTGTTCAACAAGTTGTCCAAATGTCAGAGATCTTCTGTTTTCTAATGACAGTAAAACAGAGAAAAGCTACAAATATTCACATTTGAGAAGCTGAAATGTCGTTAATTGTCCTTTAGATTAAGGAGAAATTCAGCACTGCACTGGTGCAAATGTACACATTGGTCAGTCTTACTCTATTGTTTGTGGTGATTTAGCTTTAAACACAGACAGATCTGACAAATCTTCACTACATTAACAGATCACAGAAGAAGGTTTGAAGAGTCTGCTGATTGGTTTTCAAATCAAACAGCAGTGAGCAGACACCAATAAACCAACGCAGACACTGATGAATTGGTGGCAGTTGCTGAAGGCATATTAGGGCAAAGTGTGACCTGGGAGGGGTTTGCTGGTGGGCTTTGGGGGAATGCATGTACTGTGAGAGCGTTAGGGGAGGGGGCATGACAAGAAGCAGAGAGGGGTGGGTTGTCAATGGTGGTGTCCAGTGAGAAGGGTAATTTGGGGCGTCCAGAGTGAGGCGTTCCAGCAGCAGTTGTCACTTCAGCAGGCGACGGCAGAGAGGTGCATGTGCTGCTCTGAGTTGGGGCCTCTTTCTCTTCAGGACTGTATCCCCCTGTAACTTGGACTATCCCACATTTGGACCTGTTTTTCAAATTAACTGGCCCCACTTCAGAATCTGGACGTTTTTCTTGTCTTGCTGGTGTCAGAGCACTTTCATAACGCCTTCTGGCATATTTAATCTTTGACGGTAAGAGTGACCGATTGAGACATTGCAGCTCTGAGTGACTGTGTGTGTGTGTGTGTTTCCCCTGATGTAATTGGTTTGAATTAACATGAACTCATTGCTTCGCTTAAAACCATAATTACTTCAAGAGAAAATGTCATACTTGATGGCTGTTTTTAAATGTTCACATTGCCTCTCCTCTGGCTAAAACTAACATTTTTCAACTTTCTCATGCTTAATTTAAGCTGAAGTGCTGATGACACGGTTTCAGAAATGTTCCCAGCTTTGTGAGCTCTTGAAAAGCAGTCTAGGAAGCCATCGGTGTGGGGTGCACTGCTGGCGCCTCTGAGGACTTTACGAGGTAGATAGCAAGGAGTGCGAGGTGACTTGCTGTGTGGCCTGTTCTCCATCATCAGCTGCAAAGCTGACACCTTCCGCAGCCCCAAAATCTGCAGAGAGGATTGAAATCAGAGGGGGCTGGGGGGAGGGCTGTTGTGAAGATTTATGGTTGATAGCTTGTGTTGTCGTGCAGCTCATTACATCACACCTGTTCTTTTTCTTTCTTGAACTGAGGGCTTACACTGTCATTACTGTGTCGAGTGAGTGTTGTGATCCTCGTGTCCTTGACACCTGCTAAAACACGTATATTTGCTATTAAAACGCGCTGTTGATGGTTTTCTTTAACTTTATTCTCCTCATATGTTTGGTTTTGTAAAGTCAAGTCAGTCAAACTGTAGATGAATAACAGGAAGTTGTTCATCTGTGCTCAGTAGCCTGTAGACATTCCTTCTATCGCTCTGGCGATAGCAGCGTAATCTTAATTTTCCTACAATGAAAGAGTCTGTAACTAATATAATAAATCTTATAAGTTGAAAGGATCAAACTACAGATATGCTAGAGATGGCTAGGTGGATATTTTATGTGCAACACTGCAGCCGGTTGCTCAGTAGAAGCTAGTGTTTAATTACGACATGGTGACAGAAAATGAGTTTTCTTGAGGTGAGTCAGCCGCTCGGCAGGATCGTAGTATCGTTCCACACGCCTGTTTCTACAGGTCTATCGGCTGGCCTCGCTGCCTGCCTCATTTTACGTCTTCACAAGACGAGTAGGTCTCCAAGCAGCTGCTCGACACTTGTTTTGAAGGCTATCTTCACAACAAAGCCTCCCTGGCTCGATCTCCTGTGGCCAGATTGAAAGATGCCTCTCTAAGCTGAGTGAGCTCGCGCTTGTAAATGACCACACGTATAAACAGTCATCACAGAGTCTGTTGATTCTGCATCTCTGCAAAAGACCTGTTTTCTTCAGGGAGGGTTAATCTGTTGAAAGGATTGCCTTCTCAAAGCAGTGTGTGTGTCTGTGTGTGTGTGCCAGACTCTCTGTTCAGTGTTTATTATTGAGTGCCTTCAGCCTATTTGTGGTTCCCATATTTCATAGTTAATGATGGAAAAATCTCACAAAACAGTTTGTGGTGATTGCTAAAAATAGACAGGTATTATTATGCCTAAAACAGCACCATTCCTCCTCCCACTCACCTGCATTCATGAAAATAAACCTGACAGTATTCAGATATTTTATCAAAGTATTTATCAAAGTGTTGGGTCCTGGACTGTGTGGCCCCGTGGCCTCATTGAAGAAAACGCGTTTGACTGGTGATGACAAAGTTTTGTACACATGCCGACTCCAGCGTGCATGCCCCATGTCCTGGAGTGTCACATTGATGTCATCAGTGCATTGTCTCGAGGGCATTTATCTCAGTCATCGACCTTTTGTTCTTGCGCTGCAGCAGATTCAAGATGGTGGGAAAACTGTGAAAGAGGAAGACCAGCAAACCATTGTAGAAATCTCACTGTGAATCTCAAGAGGTATGTTCTAAAACACTGAGCTGTGTGCCCTCATGAGAAAGATCAGATAAATTCTAAAAGATCAGATTTGTAAAACAAAGGCCAATAATAATAATGTGTTTTTTCATGACGAATGACTTCATTAAGCAGAGTACCTCTCATCAGACACTTGTTTTCACTCATCGAACAACAATCACTTGGAGGTTGTTGTTTTTTTTCAATTTGAAATACTACTCACAAGATCCCAAAGCCAAGGAAGCATCAACTGTCAGGTTTGAAGATGCCGTCATCTAAAAACCCTAAACCAGAGATATTCAACAATTGTAGAAATTGTTGCAACCAGTGAATATTTGGTCATTTTTATTTGTAAATGACTTTCATGAATGTCAGTGATTATGAACACACCTGAAAACTACTTTTCTGTTCAGACACTAGATGGCTTGATTAATACCAATTTGAAGACATCAGTTTGAGCCCTTAGAATCTTCATTCAAAATCTGCATTAGTCTGAATAGTAATCAGTAGCTTAATTAATAATTTGGGATACTCACTAGCTGTAGCTCAACACTGAGGAAGGACAAACAGCTGCTGCTGCTGTTGTTGGGATTGAACCTCTGACCTTTTATTGGACAGTTTCTGAAAACACAGGCCTCCTTTAAGCACCAGCAGCCTTCAGTGTACACTGAAAAATCCACCTGACCCCACTGGATAGTGGATTTGTGGATTTTATCCTTTAAAAACTCTTCACAGTGAGTGCTTGAGGTTAATGGAATGGAATAAAGTGGCAATCCAAAGGAGATACTCAGTCCTCAGCAGCATTTCTCTTTGTTTTCTTTCTTACCTCGGGTCATTTCTACTTCATGTTTCACTCTTTGATTAGTATATCTGATTAACAGATGCACTTAATATAAAAATAATCACTATGTTAATTTAGCCATTTAATTCCTATTCTTCACAGTATCATGAGTGTATTATTTTGTAAGCATCGGTGGCCTAGTTAAAAAAAAATACCTTGAACCTTTGTCAGGTGAACTGCTTTGGTGCCAACAAACCTGTAAACAGAACAATCCAGTCCCAACTGTGAGGTCTCTCCCTCGCATTGTTCATATGGCTCCGCCAATCATCTTATACCCTTTCAGGCACGGGCGTGCCTCTTAGTTTGTGCGTTTACCTTTGGCAGTGATGTAACCTGACAGGTCAAACCACATAGTCCACGCTGGTGATGCTGTGACAGAGGCAAGTCCCAGAGTCAACAACAAACTGCACTAAGAGTATTGTGAGACCTGCCAACGAAGCCTCTCTGCTCCACATACTTTCTGAGCTGCTGGACAAAAGGCTTCATTGTGAGCCTGCATGTGCATTATGCGTATTATCAGGGTATTTTGTCTGTATTCATGCCAGAGGGTATGAGAACAAACAGTAGATCAGTTAGGATGCCCTGTGTTAAGTGTGTGGGTGTGTGTTTTTCTTTCTGTGTGATTGCAAGTGTTTGAGGTTGTTTGTTTTTATGTATGTGTATGGGAGTATGTGCAGTCAGTATCGACCGTGACCCAGCAGCAAGAGCATGATTCACGAGCTGAGAGACACAGATCTCTTTACCGACCACCCCATCCCATCCCCTAGACCATCATCACAGCCTCAGAAGTGCTGCCCTAGTGCTGCATCAGCCCTTCCCTCTCTTCCCCACCTCTCCAAAGTCTCACCCATGATTGGTTAAGAGGAGGAGGGGGAAGGGGAGATCATATTCCACTGCCAGGGTTGGCAGCAAAGACACACAGGCACAATCACAAGCCAGGCTTCAGATAAAAGGGCAGCAGCTCCCTCGTCCATCTCCTTCCCATCCTGCCCTATTTGTCACAATCTCTGCTCTCAGTCCACCTGCTGATGCTTCCACCATGAAATCAAGTATGGGATTTTGTTGGTCATGGGTAAAGATGCACGCTGGGTGACTGAAGCCTGGTATTGCGGGAGCCGTGTCCAATTGTTGCCTGGGAACATGAGGCAACAGGCTGTAAATATCACACAGCTGGTGCTGGCAGAACACCCTCAAGGTTGGGCCGCAAACCGAGCCTCACCGGGTCAAATGAGGGAATTCGGCGGACTAGTTTGACACCAGACTCCCCCTAAATCTCCAGCCCTGAGCCCACTGGTGGTTCTGTCTATGCTCCACGGTGGAATGAGCCCCTCCATTTTAAAACCTGATTCATGATTACAGTGTATCTTGATCCTGGCGAACATCAAATGAACCTTGGCATTAATGCCTTCATGATGACGGAAGTCCTGCATGTGGATATTTGCAGCTTAAAGTAGCACTTCAGCAATTTACTAATGCAGTTTCATAAAGTTGGGAGACTCATGAGAGACAGAAGGTGTGGTCAACGTTTAGACCAAAAACAGAATTGCAATTGAGACAGTGAAATTAAGTCTAGTACAGTTCAGTTTAAGGTACATAGCCATGAGTGTAGTACCCATCAGAAACACTGTATAATGCATAATATTGCAAGTTAGAACTTAATAATTCTGGAAAGTTGTATCCTTTCCAGTCATTTTAGCTGTTGTTGTAACGATCAGTTAAAGCAGAGAAAACTGAGTTAGTGTAATCTACCATTATCGTGCAGCTGCATGCACTTGATTGACCGACGTCGTGCCTCGCTAGAGAATGCTGGATAGCAGAACAATTTAGCCAGGAAGTGCTGACGTCTTTCTGAATGTAGCTGAGGAAATGTCAGTGTGCAACTGTTCAGCATGCCACGATTTCAAACACCTGCTGATTTAATTTTGATGCGTTTCCCAGTTCTACAGCGTATCTGATGTAATAATTTGTCTCGTGTTTTGTGCATCACGTCAGAACAGTTTGATTGAACAGAGTGATGAATGAATATTGGTCATATATTGATCCACTCAGACTTCTAACACAGGGACAAATCAGTCATTTTGATAGCCTGCTGCAGAGGTCACAGCTCCAGCAGCCACTTCTAGGCATATCGCCCTCTTCTTGAAACCTGAAGCCCTGTAGTCCTCTGCACATCTCAAGGTGATTCCTGTGATATTTTATCACTGCAGCTTGTTAACCGATATAAACATGTTTTATACATTTCGTACACAGTTAACATGACACATAACATTTTCATCCAGCATGCCTTAGGCTACCTCGTATATTTTTATATTATATTATATGGAGTCCCCTCCTTTAAGCTTCGCTGTGGGCAATATTTTTCTGTGCATGCGCCTTTTGTTAGTATGGTAGATATGTGTAGATATGTCAAGGTGGTTGTTCAACAGCTGAAGATCAATAGAAGTTGGTTGGAGATAAAGATGGTGTAGTCCAACCTTTGGAGTGGCCCGGTCAGAGCTCAGACCCAATAAAGGTGCTGTGGAATGACCTCAGGAGACCAGACGTTCTAAAGAATATGCCTGACCAGAAGCAAGTCTGTGTGGAAGAATGGTCCAGAAAGTTCCCCTTAAATGTGAAGCCACGGGAAACATTTGCTGAGGTCCAAATGAGGTTCATCCTGTTATTAAACTCAACAAATCAAATTCAAATTAAACAAATAAAGTGCTTTTTTCCAGAAGCACTATGAATGTTTAAAGGGTGTGGTCAGTAAAGATATAAAAGATTATAATTGCTTGTGTGTTATTAGATTAAGCACATTGTGTTTTCTCTACTTGTCACTTAGATTAAGATAAGATTGCATTTCATGATCTATTCATGCAGAAAAACAGGTCATTCCTGGTCTGTAAAAAAAAAAATAGTGATGACAACTTTTGTTATTAATCGTAGTACAGATGCTAAAATCTGTATTCTTCTCCACTTTTTGGTCATTTAGGCTTGTGAAGAGGCAGATGTGCTATACCAGGACTGCTCAGCAGTCCCCAGTGAGTCACAGGGCAACTTTAAAGAAGTTCAGTTCAGGGCCAGTATCTGTTTCAATCTGTCATTTTTAGTTAACTCTACTGGGTGTATGTTCTCACAAACAGAACATCTCATTGCTTAGTTATTTCCTTCGACAGGCCAAGATTGTGATTTGAAAGTGCTGTTTGCCACAGTTTGACTGCATTATAGCTCCTCAACTCTCCTCAAACTATTATTAATAACTTTATTTATCTTTTACTTTTTTCTTAATATTTTTTTTTTCTGTAGCTAAATGATTTTGATATTTTTCCACCTGCAAACATTGCAATTGGCACAAGCACATACATCAATGGTCTTTCAGACAGTTCCTGTTACATCGACAGCATTTGCTCTCCACTACACCTAAAAAGGTCCAGATTAGTCCAGGTTGGTGTAATCGTACTTCAGGATAGCATGGGCAGCTTAGTCGGGGGTCTGCTGGACGTGGTCAGGCAGAGCCAGATGTTGGTGCTGAGTGGGGAAAAGTGATGGATTTCTTAGCTGTGCTCTGGCTTGGATCCAGCAGTCATGAACCATCTTCAGCACCACCTTCCCTCCCCACCAAACTACCAACATCCTACCAGTGACTACTATCTTTGTGCTCCAGGCTGCTCTGCTGCCACTTAACACACTATAGTGGCATGTAAGGATAGACATGCAGGAAGACACACACAAGCAAAAGCAGAAACAAATCACACAAACTCTTCAGCGCTGTATAAGGGGAAACACTAGTAATGCTCCTTTAAAATGACTGAAAATTATTTCAGCATGATGCCTGGCATTGTTTTTATCCATTGCAAATAAACGTGCGTAAAAACAGAATTATAGTGCTCACAGCCCAGCACTACACGTTTAAGTTTTAATCTGCATCAAAGTAATCCATGGATACAGTAGTTGTTTGTACATCCGTGAATACATTTCAAACAGGGCCTGGTAACAGCTGTTTCAGCGCACTTTTAATGCGTCCAGATTAAATAAATGTACTGTATACCAATACAGTTTAAGAAATGGACTCAACATAGGGTTATTAAGGGGGCACAGTAGTGTTGATTTTGCCACAGTGTCAGAATCTAAATGTTCATGCGAAAACATTGAATCAAAACCTTGAAAAAACATGCTCAGTTTTGGTCCATTTCAGATTTAGTTCTGCTCTAATTATGGCTGTTATCTGACCCACATATTGTACTGTATTGGCCAGACCTTAATGTGCACACATCATCTGATTACATCACATCTCTCTTTTTGAAAGCAGACACAAATCACATCTAACCCAAACACATCAGTCTCCTGCTGCATTTTGTGGCACGTAAGTGATTTGTTGTCTGTGTGTCATGACTCGTCACAGCCCTGCGCTCCTTCCCTGCAGGTTCTGACACATTCAGCCTGTGGCAGCAGAATTGATGGCCATATAGTTGTAATATCGAGGGCAGCAATAGCCTAGAGGGCAGCAAGGCAGGTTTTTAGGAAGAAGGTCACCAGTTAACAAACCTTTGAGCAAGGGGGCACTGGGTGAGAAGGCTGTGATTGTACTGAGAAGATTCCAGCAACAAACAGTACACAGCTAAGAAGCATGAAAAGAGCATCCCTGTTAACTTTCTCATCATGAATTAAAATCATAATATTGCCCTTGCAGCTCATGGCTTTCCACCCACATCGTTGGAATAGAAGATTGAAGCTTTGAAATGCTTAACAGCCACAGCAACAGATGTCAGGGATAATGGTGCGATGCAACATTTTCTAACCGTTCTTTTATGGACTAATCTATGTTGCAGGCTGGCCCCAGGCTATGACCTGATGTGTCCTCTGTAAAGCTTATTGGACACATTTGTGCAGTAATAGTGTTTGTGTTTCTTTTTTTGTACCATTTCTAAGACACTTTATTTTACTGCTCAGGTTCTGTTTTTCTTTTTATCCTTTCAAAACTGGATGAAAAAGTTTATGATTAACCTTTGAGTTTGTCTGATATTTTGAGGGTGATAATCTTTTGGTAGATTTACATAAAGCAGCATCACACCATCCTGGAAACCAAACACAAGGTGCATTTATTAAAGACCATGAAGCGTGTCCAAAGCTTTGGTGTATGTGCGTGTTAACGTCTCACATTTGAATGGGAAGTGGCGTCACAGATCTTTATCAACATAGTGCTACCTAATTTATCTACAGGGATGATTATATTTCATCAGATGTTGACAGCAGTTCTCTAAAATCGTAGAAATGCAGCGGGTGTAGCAATTGTTTGCAATTACATTTCTGCAGTTGCTCACAGTGCTCTGAATTCCTTTATTCCAGTTTGTGCCTTTGTGTCTAGGATCCCTGTGTTCAACTGGAAGAAATTATTAAAGAATAGCCTGTCTTTAGCCCCTTGTGAATTAAACCATTTTTCAGGCATTCCCCAGGGTTCCAATCTGGGTCCTTTGTAGATTCCTAATTATCAGCGTTTATCTTTTCATTGTCCAGAGCCTCTCTGTCACTCTCGCCTGCTCAGTGAGGCAGCAGACACACTCCAGGCCCTCCTCTTCCCATGTGTGAGAGAGATTCTGCCTGACATCAGACATGGGAAGCAAGCTCCGGCAGCATGAAGGGTAAAAGGTCGAGACTTGACCACCCTGGGCAGATAAAGCAGCCTTTTCATGTGTGATCAGCCCACGGCCTAAAGACAAATCCCTCAGTGTGCTGCCTTTGAACTTCACTACAACTGGAATGAGTCCCTGGCTCGCTCTGTGGCTAACAAAGGCTGTGAGAGAGTATGAACACATACCTCGTTATTATTTAGTTAAAATGTGTTACCACCATCTTTTTACTTGGTGTAATCTGAATGGAAAAGAATGAATGTGTGACACATTAGGAACACCTACTCTTTTCCAGAAGTACACTAATGAGGTGATCCAGGTAGAATTCATTATTTGTAACTGATAGCTTTTATTAAACCTGCGCCAGTCAAAAGGGAGGAGAAGAGAAGCAGAGGAGTTAAAGATGGATTTTTAGAAAATGATTATGCTGTAGGGGCTGGAACCACATATTAGAAACATGTTGCCAGTTTACACAGTTTGTTGTTTGTACATTCAGTCCCTGCTGCTGACTGTAGAGTTTCTGTCTAAGAATGATGCTCAGACAGTCCTAGTTCTTCAAGGCTTTTTAAAAAACAATTAAGAAAGAAACTCTTTCTTCAGCTCCCCCTCCAGTGTTCTTCATCAGCACATCATTTATAAGCAAATCATTGCCAAAGCTAAGTCGGTTGCATCCACTCTAAACGAGCCTGCAGTGCAGCACAAAGGGAGTGTCACTCATGACAGACTATTTCACATTCTTTGTCTTCATAAAAATGGATGTAAATAGAGGGTGTTCTTCGCCCGCAGCTCTCCCAGGTAGAGGGAATGCAAACAATGCTCGAGAGCTGGTGTGGTGTCTGTACTCACAGCTTTCCAGATGCTCCAGCTCTGTAATGCTGCCACTTGGCTCCCGCTGTCGTTCGTGTGCATGGTTTACTGTGTGCACACGCAGTGTGTATGTATATATAGCGTGCTATTTTTAAAGCTGAACCACAAATAGTAGTAACAGGGCCTAAAACAGTCCTCTCCTCTGTTGCCATTCCTGGGCTGCTACCGCCTTCTCATTCATTCATGAGTTTGCATGAATTTGCAGAAACACTCTGGGCTTCCTCTCCCTGCCTTAACCTTTTGAAATGAGAAATACATAATGTACCCATCCTGTGTTTTTGATTAGGCATCGTAGCATATTGCAGACCACCCTTATTTCATGGATAGTTAGAGGCACAGCTGAATTAGACACACATTTTTACACTCTTCATCTTTCTGTGTCACTGGGAATTAGGCCAGCGCTCAGTTTAGGTAATAAGGCACAATGGTATTACTGAGGACAAAACCGCATCGGCCACCCTGCCTTTCAGTGGCTGTCATTGGTGGAAATCTGTCCACTCATACCTGCTTTTGAAAATGACATTTAAAAAATCTTTATTTGAAATTTGAAAGTTACAGAGAATACTTCCAGCAAAGGGTGAGTATGTAAATGTCACTTCCCTGCCACCATCAACACACGTCATGTTAAACACAGACTAAAACCTGTTTCCTGTCAAGGAATGAGCGCAGAACAGTTTGGCGGCTTGGTAATGGGAAAACATGGAGTATCCTCTCTGCTCTGCTCTTCGATTGGGGAATCACATTCAGAGTGTCAGGCAGCCCTGGCCCGGGCAGCCGGTTGCCGCAGGCGACCAGCAGATCAGTGATGTGGCGGTGATGTCTCTAATGAAGCTGACACAGTACAGCCTCCCTCCTCGTGGGCCCCTGAGGGCCTCCTGCTCTGCATGTAGCACCCCCACCCCCCCCTCATTTCAGCTCAATGTGCTGATTTGATCGCGCCTCAGATGCATTGCTGCATCATTTATTCTCATGTTGTATGCAAGGGGTCAAGGCAAAGACAGTGTTTGTAGTAGGTAAAATGGGTCACAGATAAAGCTTCTCTGCCTCTTTTCAGAGTTTCTTTCTCTCAGTCTGATGAATACCTCTGTTGTTTTTCAGGAGCTGCCTAATTGAGGTGAAGGGGAAGGCAGAGGATCCCTGTTCAGTCTGAGTGTGGATGACCTGCCCTCAGAAACAGGACAATGATCTGAAAACGCCGCCACACACCGGACCCCGTTCTTCCTCTCCTCCTTCTCCCTTTTTTTTTTTTTTAATCTATTGGGTGACAGTCTCTCTGCTTGGCTGCTTCAAACTGAGTCAGCGTGCACAGAGAGGACAAACTGAGAGACAGCAGTGACTTTAGGAGGAAGAAAGACAACAACAACAGCCTTCCGTGATCTCTGACCTTGCCACTCCCCCACTGCAAGACCGGAAACATGGGGAGGAAAAAGATTCAGATTCAGAGGATCACAGATGAACGGAACAAACAGGTTAGCACCAGTCAACTGAACCAATATCAGAATGTCTAATGACTTCCTGCTGTAATTCACTTCAGTTAGTAACCGCATCAGTGATCAAATTGAAGCACCTGGAGCAACAACTACCGCACAGAAGGGTGAAGAGTGACAAATTAAAGGAAAACCACAATAAATAAGTGGAGAAAAATATTATTTGAGGGCTGCCAGAGAGAAAATGTAGTAAGGCTGGATGATAATTCTATAAAAATAGTACAGTCATCTCTCAATGAAGCTTATAATATCATATATTTTTTTATATTTATTTTTTGTTCAGGGTGGGGGCGTAGTTTGTGGTTCTATGGTACTGAAAGTACTGTTCCTAATAATTAGGTCACTCTGTTTATATCATTAACAGTAGACTGAAAGATAGAAATAGTTCTCTGTCTGATGCAGTACACAGCAACACAAACACCATCTGAACATATCCTCACAAAGAGAGAATATTTCGACCCTAGAACATACGTACTGCTGCGAGTCAGCATCTCTGTGTGAAGCTGGGTTTCTGCTTGACACAGGAAGATAATGGCTGTGGATAAGCGTGAGTCATATTTCTTCTGTCGATATCTCAACTGCAACACGAGATGGATGTTTCGTATGTGATCTGGTTGCATGAAGCTTTTATTATGCTCTTATATTCACTTTCTCTTAATGATAAAGAGCTCAGTGTACCGAGTACTTAAACTTTTGAGGAGCATGTCAGCTATGGTAAAAAACGCTTTAACACACACCTACGAACGCAGCTTTGTAAAAAAATCATGCATACATGCAGCATTACATTTACATATCTATACATTCATTTTGTTCATCCTAGAGCTAAGACTACATTTAATCATGATTCTGTCCATTCTTACCAATATCATTAATATCATCCTACTCAGAACAGAAACATCTGTAACTAATGCAATGACTAACCCTGCAGGGATCTTTTCTGTTTTTACATGTCCCATGTAGCATGAACAACACAGTAGCTGTTCTCCCAGCAGTGCCACAACACAACAGTATAATAGCATTGTGTTTTATGAGGCTCATATGACTCCTCAGAGCCATCATGGGGTTTCACAGATACCCCCCTGCTGTACGCCCACAGTTAAAAAGAGCAAGAAAGTATGAAATTCACCCAAAAAAACAGCCTCAATCCCTCTGGTTACATCAGTGGCATTGTCAGAGAGGATGAAAGGGTAAATGATCCATCTAAAATGAGTCAACTGGTAAATGGGCTTTGCTCCATTGAGCAGATTGAGTAATGGATTTGACGTGCCCACCTTCAAAAGCAGAGACGAGAAAAACAAGATGCAGAGAGGCAGAGGGAGCGAAACAAGGTGCCTGGCTCAACAAGACCTGTGCAGAGTGAAAGCAAAGTGGCCGTAGGGTTTGGAGAAATCATCCTCAGTTTTCTCCTCATCAATCTTAGCAGTTTGCATTTCCAAAACAGAGAGGAAACAGTGCCTTAGGGGGGTCAGCGGAGTTTGATGGCTTGTTATTCATCGGTAAACAATCTGACTTAAAGGACGAGAGGGGGCGTAGCTATTTCTGGTCAAGCAGGCTTTGGTTAATGGGAGCCAGTGTTTGTATCAGGTGTCAAACAGTTTTCCAATAAGGTAATGCACTGCGTAGTGATGCATGGTCACAGTGTCAGAATCAAACATTAGTCCCTGAGCGAGATCAGGCAGTTAACAACCAGCGAATGGTTCCTTAATCACTACGACAAACCAATCAGTGATGACATTTGATGCTCATATTGAACCAGATCTGTACTCGGTGTTTACGTTTCATTTCTTCCCTGTTTATCTGATGCAGTTATCCAGGTCAATTTCTTCAGTGAAATAAGATTCAGAACAAGTCTGCTGTGTTTGAAGTGGAACAGAGTATTAAGCTGGTAAAGATATAAGCGTTTTTTACACGCTTGCTCTGTGTTGCTTCAGCTAATGAACAGTGCAGCTTCTGAAAAGGAAATCAAATGAATTTTTTGGAGTACATGCAGCCCATCACCCTCCTACGTGTTGATTCAGAGATGCTGCCATAAGCTCCGCAAAATAAACAGCGTGCAGAGTGTGGGCCCCGGCTGGAAACCTGACAGCATCAGAAATACCACATTTCTTAGGGAGACAAAGACACATGAGAGAGAACAGTGAACAGGACTGGATCCGTTGGATTGATTTGGTGGATTTCTTTCACTTTTGGATAGTGTTTGTTCACCAAAGAGTCGAGGGATTGACTTTTCATTGACTTCAGTTAGTAGAAGTCAGAGGAAAAACATTTTCTTTCTAGAAATCAAAGAACTATGAAGCCATAGTTATTTTCATGACAGCAGCTGCAGCAGTTTGTGTGAGGAAATGCAGAAGTTTTCTAGTTTAGTCCTTTGTAAGTAAGTCCTGTTCATTTTATGCTGCCCGCTCTGACTGTAGTTGTCTGACAGCTGGAGCAAGTCGAGGCTTTGATGGACCTTTAAACTCCATGGACGAGAAACAAAAGATGAACAGCTCTGTTAGAAAATGTCTGTTTTTCATTAAAAAAAAGTAACAAAAAGTCAAAAGTACAGACCGCGTGTACATAAAAACTTCAAGACATAAATCTACCACAGCTCCCAAAGGAACGATTCACTGCAAAACATCCAGTCCTTGAGCTTAAAATTCATTTTTGCGCCCTGCAAATGTCAACAGAAGTTAATGATCTGACTTTATAGGAATCTGATAAAAACATTCAGTTTGGTTTTGTATACATTTTTCATATTGTGCTGTATTTAGTTCCCAACTGCAACAAGCAATCTGGGCAAACAAGCAATCATGAACCTGAAGTATTGGTAACTTATCCTGAGAAAGCTGAAAGTGCAGTTCTGACTTCAGTGTTTATTCTCTTCCATGTTCAATAATCATTTAAAATGGGTTTTCAAGAAATTTAGATTATGTTGTTTTAGTTTAATCTAACATCTATGGCAGTTGAATGTCCAGGGCGTAGTACTGTAGCCACGAGCCTTAGCTACCAATGTACTGATGATTCAAAGAGGGGACCGTTTCATGTCACCCCGCCATGCAGCTTTGACTTATGAAACCACAGTGGCCTGAATATTTAGAAGTGACTGTGTGGGGGATGAAAACATCTTCCTGTCGCTTTAAAACTCTGCACTTCCTGTATGATCCAACAAATGAGCAGACAAAATGTGGCTGTGTCACAGTGCACAGAAAACTCTGTCTAACAGAAAAAAAAGTTTTTATCCTTGATAATTGTTATCTTCACCAGTGAGACTTTAAAAATGAAAGTGATACGGAAGAAGCGGTGTGATAAGGATCGGAATCTGGCTCTAATTGTTCAGACCTGACTGTGTGAGCGAGACTCGGAGCTAGCTTTTGAAAGAGAGGTTTTGGCTACAGGAAACAGCGAGAGAGGAGGTTGCGGTTGTCAGTGGTGGTTTCCTCATCCATCTGCCACACAACCACAACCTCGCCAAGACACACACACACACACACAAACGAAACCACTCGCCCCCTTTCTTTCTTTCTTTCTTTTTTCTTTCTCACTGAGGATGTCTTATTCTTCAGTTGCCATTGGTTACCTGGCAGTTCTGCTCTTAATGTCAATTACCTCCAGCTTGTTTGTCCTTTGTGGCAAACAGCAGGATCAGAACTGAGACCCGAAGTCACCACCCCGCGGACCGCTTTGTCTGAGAACAGAAGAAGAAGAAGAAGAAGGAGGAAAAACCAGGGGTTGTGTTGGGATGCTTGGAGTCATGATGTTTGTTTTCAGCGCTGGTCGGTGACCTTACAGTTTGTTAGGAGAGGAGTTGTTGTTGTTTGCAGTGGCTTGTCTCTTCATCACCAGCCACTCTCATCATCCTGCACAGCCGTAATTTCCTGCCTTTCTACCATCACCACATAATTTATCTGCTCATTCTTTGTGTGTGTGTGTGTGTGTGTGTGTGTGTGTGAGAGAGAGAGAGAGGGAGAAAAGGGACAGACGGGGGAGATATGTAGATATGCACAGAGATAAAGATGGGGGGGAGAGAGTGCGAGGGAGGTAAGATGATGGTGGCAGTGTGTGATGAGGTGGGAAATGGGGGGCGGAAGGGGAGGCAGGAGGGGAGTCGGTTGCCCATGGATACGACCCCGATATAATTTGATTTGTGGCAGCAGGAAGCAATGAGTGAGAGAGGGCGAGAGGAGGAGGAGGAGGGGAGGATGTGGAAAGGAGGGAGAGAAAACGAGGGCGACAGAACGAGAGAGAAGGAAGGATGAGGTGGAGCAACGGTGGGAGAGAACGGTGGAGAGATTGGAGGTGTCACATGGCTCCATCTCTCGATGTCTCTCTTATCTCCTCAATCGTTTCCTCTCTTTCTTTCCTTATTCAATTCATTTAAATTCCATTCAGTCACAGAGACGTAGTCCGTGATGGTAAACACCAGTTCAAACACATGGTTCGTCCCTTAGCGTCCATGTGCCTGTAGACTATATTTTTATTTTAAACAGTTAAAAGTAACTTCACCAAGCTCATTACACATTCAACTTTACTAGTTCTTACACTGATCGTGATACCTTGATAAACTCGTTTTTCTCTCCACGATTGCTTCACCATTTGTGACTTAATGTAGGAAAACAGGAAACTGACACTGGATCTCTTTACATTTGTACAGTGGGCTGTGATGAAGTATTTAACAACTAGAAATCAGAATCATCATTAGAATCTATCAATACATTGTCAAACTATTTCACTCAAAACCTAAAAACTCTGTAGGTCTTATGTTGAGGGAACATTAACTTCGGTGCCAACCCATCTAATAGTTGTTGGCATATTTCACTCAAATATGTCAACCTGCTAAAAACGAATGAATCAAGGCTGCTAAGATTGGAGCCCGCGTGAATCTGACGTTAACAAGCGGCTTTAAAGGAAATTCATCCTTACAGTCACCAGGACTGATCTGAAGCCAAGAATGCTGCTCTTCAGGCCACACCCCCGCTCAACGATGTCAGCACAGGTGTTTTTTACGTCTAATGGAAAAAGCATTGATGTCACACGTGGGTGTGCCGTGTAGAGCAGCGTGCTTCAGACTTTCCTGCCTCGTTTGACGGCTTCAGTGGATTCCACTGTGCCATCTGTGTACACATTTCATTTCCATTTCTTCCAGATCAGACGCCAGATATTGTAGCTCTACCTGAAGCTTTGCTGCCTTTCTCTTCTCTTAACCTTTCTCTCCGTGTGTGTGTGTGTGTTTGTGTTTGCACAATCCTGTGTGTTTAATCCAAACAAAGCCAAATCTCCCCGGATTGTAAATACCAGTTGGGTTTTAGCAGGGAAGTGCTTCTAAAGCCAAGCAGACAACAAGGGACCCTGTGCTTCAGCAACATTCCCAGTTCTCTTCTGCTTGCTCACAACTGAGGGGGCTCGTACAATAGTGTGTATTTGTATTCGTGTGTGTGTGTGTGAGAGGGAAAGAGAGAAATAATGCGTGATAGAAGGAGAGTGTGGAGAAGAGAGCACGAGAGAGTGTGCGACACAGAAAGAGAGCATGGAAAAAGAGCATAACAGAGTGTGAAAACGACGAAGGGGAGTGAATGTGACGGGAGAGAAGGGAGACGTGTGTGTGTGTGTGTGTGTGTGTGTGAGTGTGTGTTCAGAGGAAAGTAGAAGCCCGTGTGTGTGTAAAATACAAATGCAGTACTTGAAAGAGAGCATGTTTCGACACTGTCTAGAAGTCTGTTTCCTATAATTGTCTCTGTCTTGTGTGTTTAATAAACAGCACTTTTCTGCATCAATCCTGTTCTGTCCCTCATACCCAACCTGCCCCCCACCCACATTATACAAATTACGAAACTCAACGCACCACGATAAAATACTGATTCAGGGTCTTGAAATGCAAAAAAAAAAAGCTCAAATTCTTCTTTCAGCTTAATCCAACATCTCTGCTTCAGAATGTGAAGCTGAGCCACAAATGAATAATAGACATTTTGGGAAAGATGCTTTTTTGCTTTCCTGCCAAAATTTATTCTGAGTCACTTAGTTTTTTTTTCACACATTGGAGTTTTTGTATAGAAAAAATATAGAAATACAACTTTATAATTGAGAACTTGAGGACGTAGGTAGGTTTTTATTTCTTTTTCTTATCCAACTAGAAAGTAAACAAGAGCATTTTAAAAAACTATTCCCTAAAATTCTATCTTGTCCTGTAAAGCTGTGGCTTCGTCTTTACTTTAAATAAGCAGATTCATTTGGACTGATTTTCTCACAGGCTTTATATGCTCTGTAGCATTTGCTTATTTTTTAAATCAAGTTTTACAGGAAATTAGACCGCTTAATTTCTAATCAGTAATTTCAAATTAAGATTTTACACAGGAGTTGAGAAACATTTGCCTGTGCAGACATGACTGTCACCCGCTGAAGTCTGATGGGAAATAAAGATGGCTGTCAGTCAGGAATTTCTAAATGCCTGCAGCTTGTCCATTCGTTAAGCTTTCCTTGTTTTAATAACTTAATTGTAAAAGCCTTGTAAAATTTCTCCCCTGTCCTCTTTCCATCTCCCTTCACCAGGTGACGTTCACCAAGAGGAAGTTCGGTTTGATGAAGAAGGCGTACGAGCTGAGCGTCCTGTGCGACTGCGAGATCGCCCTCATCATCTTCAACCACTCCAACAAGCTGTTCCAGTATGCCAGCACCGACATGGACAAGGTCCTGCTCAAGTACACGGAGTACAACGAGCCACACGAGAGCCGGACCAACGCCGACATCATCGAGGTAAAGCGCGGGGGGGGTGTAGTCTTCAGGTGGAAATATCACATTCACTGACACATAAATGTGTTAATTAATAGATTTTCTACTTAAAGTGTGTGAATGTTTAAAAATGACTTTATTCTTAGCTCGTGTTTATACCACTAGTTTCTATTTTCCACAGTGGAATCCTTAACTTAATCACAATTAATCTAATCTAGCTCTCTCCAGACTCAGACCTAATTAAGTCCAGTTCACTCTACCGAAGCCAGTCCAGTTCATTGCAGGACAGTTTTTTTTTAATGCATGAAAAACACTTCCCATATCTTTAGTCCAGAATGATTGATGATGAATTTCAAGTCAAAGTCAGAGTAAACTTTGTCGTCTATACTGTACAGGTACACAGAGAGACGTGGCGACGTGGCTCCAGCTTAACAGTGCAGAACAAATGGGCACACAGAATAAGCAAATAAAAAATAAATAAACTAATAGAATATTAAATCTAAACTTTAGAATAAAAAGTACAATATAAACATGTACACTTTGAACTGGACAGTTCTTTTTTGTGTGTATTAAATTTCATCCAGTTCTTCAAACCCAAAAATATAATTCACTTCACCCCTTTAACTTCAGGCGACTGTTTCAGTGTATTCCAGTCACATTCACTGTAGTCCAGTCTGCTTTAGACCAGTCCAGTCCACTTCTGAGTTGTTAAATCCAGTTTATGCCAGTGTTGTTTATGGCTGTATTCTGGCTTAGTGCCTGCTGTCTTACAGAGAGGGTAGATGTAGGAACAGCTGGGCCTTACCCCTCATCCCTGCCTTACCCCTCTGGCCCTGGTCTCATTAGTACCCGGAGACCTCTCTAACAAGCCGAAGGACGACCCCCCGGAACTGATTATAAACCAACTCGGCACAAAATGGCCACCACATCTAGAAAAGAGCTGTCAAGCTGAAAAAAAATCGTGCTCGTTCATTTGCATATTGACTCGAGGAGAGGTCAGCGATGAGGTTACTAGAGTAGTCATGGGGGGCACTCATTCAGATCCATTTTTATGTTTTTGTAATAGGAATACATCTTTTTTATTTTTCCTGCCGTCTGTCCTCCCTGTGGGGGAAGAGAGCTTTGCTTGGAGCTCGTCAGAACAAGCAGCACATATACATGCCTTGCTGACCCTTTTATACATAATGGCCCTCTCATGAATTGAACACGGATGGTTAGGTATGATTCAGTGAGCTGTGTACATTGCTGTACAGCACTTAGGCTTCATATGGATCTTTAACTTCAAGCTGGATCCTGCTCGGTTTTAAACATTTTTCCTGCTTCTTGTTTTGCACATAATGCTGCAGGAGTTCGGTCTGCACTTTCATCAGTCAAAAATTCCCTTCAGACTGTGAAATTTAGTTCGATTGGTGCATTATTTTGAAATACAAGAATCCAAAAAATCAGAACACACTAAAACAAATGTTTTTCTTGAGTGTGAAACCCCACGCCTTGTTCCATAACTCCTGCATGATCAACCGCTAAACACAAATAAATTATTCCAATATAATTAAATGTCAATTTCAAACTTGTGCTCTCTAAACACAAACAACAAAGCGGCGAACTTCGTCTCAAAATGATGAGATTTATTACCCCCCCCCCCATTCAGGCTGCTTTATCAAATATGTTATTGGAAGAAGCCCTGAGGCTTCAAAGACTGAAGAAAGTTTGATTCATTTCATGAACCCCTGGGAGATTCTTCTGACCTATAACTGCTGCTTTTCTAAAGCCGTCCACAAACATCTACTGTAATGAATGTCTAGCTGGAGTGTGGTGTGTTACAAATACGACAGCCAGGGTATACATGTCCCAACTGTGGATTAGTATCATACACTGTAGGTGTCAACACTGACTGTAAGATGGTCCAACGGTTTTTTGACTTTTTTCTGAAGCTTCCAAAACCTTTTAATGAAGGCTTTTAAAGATAACAATACCAAAGTTTCCCTGGTATGCTAACGGAAAGGTTAAAACAAGAAATACTTCAGAGCAGAAGGTAAATCTGTGCGTTTTTATGTGTTGTGGTGGAAAAACAAACTTGGATGTGAAAAAGAGACCTTCAGTTTTGGATAGAATCCCTGAGTTTAGATATAACTGGTTATTATTTGGTTGAAAAGGAGCACGAGGTCTTTGGGTCCAGAGCAGAATAGACCCATTGAGGTTCCAACCATTAAGGGCTTATGTCCAGTAATTGCTGAAATCTCAGTGAAAGTGTTGGTGAAGCAGTTTTAGATTTGAGTGGGCTGAAGGTAAGAGTGGAGCAGCAGAGTTTTCTACCTCCAGATATCCTGACTCACTCGGTCACGACAGTTTTTCCCTTCTTTCCTATCCTTCTCTTTCTGTCTGTCTCAGAGTGTCAGCAGTAAAGCCTTTCTGTAGGCTGTATCTCCAGCTGCAGATGGCTCTTAAGTGTGTGTGTGTGTGTGTGTGTGTGTGTGTGTGTGTGTGTGTGTGTGTGTGTGTGTGTGTGAGATGTGAAACGGCGTTTGGCTGCTCAGGGCCACATCAGCTCAAGCTCCACTGGCCCTGTTTGTGTGCTTACATGTGTTTGTTTTCAAGTGTGTTGTTCTGTTCTGTCGGCTCTTAAGTGTGTGTGTGTGTGCGCGCACATGTGCATAAGTCCACATCACTCTCTGTTTGCACGCTTTGCAGTGGCCCATGAGAACACCTCATACAATATTCAGGCCTGGTGAGCTCCTCGGTTTTGTGTCGACCTCTGTGTGTGTGTGTTTGTGTTACTGTGTCCTACATGGGAGCTTCCCTCCTATACCGACTTCACTATTGCCCTCTTACCTCCCATTACCTGACTCGTCTTCTCTGTAGGCCAGGAGGCATTTAGAAACTTTATCCAGCGTTTGTCCTCAGCTGTTCCCTTTTGCCAGATGTGCTGCAGCACATCTCTCCTTGTGAGGTGGGTGTTAGTGTCATCTGTGCCGACCGTTTCCCATTAATCCGTATTATTTTGCATTGGCAGTGGCATTTTGAATCATTAAGGTTGGAAGAAGTCTTCATAACCTACATTGTAATAAAAACACAACACTGCAAACAGCTATATGAGAATTCACAACAAGATTTAAAGCTGCAGTACATAATGGTGTAAAATATTTTAGTAAATTCACAGTATGGTTCAAAACTGGCAGCAGTGCAGAAGTACTCGCTTCTAAAGGCTTTCACTCCTCACCAATCAGTGATTTTATCATTAGTTATGTTTTCCAGCTTCCTATTTATTCCCATTCCTGGACAAAGGAACACATTCATCCAGAGACTGATCAATGTCGAGTTCTCCACAGAGCGCCACAGGAGATCCTTTCTGCCAGTGGCCTTAAAATTGTACAACAGTTGTACGTGCTGATTTTCTTTCACCTCCCTGTAAGAATTACTCAGCTCCGATTTTCCTTAACCATGATTGAGACTCTTCATTCGTCTGCATCAGTTTGACCTGACCAGCAGTAACACACAGCCAGGATACAGGCTTTTATTAAAAGATTTAACACCTGAGTCAGCACCGTATTTGGCTCCAGCTTTTATTTAGGTCACAAGGAATCATGTTGTACATTCAAAGGCCACGATCTGTCACATCGCAGAAACACTTGATGTATAATGTTGGGACTTTCAGGGGAATATGGATGAATTATACAATAATTGTAAAGTTACATGATTTTCTGCACATGGCGTGAGCTGAGATGTGTAGAGAAAGAGAGAGAGACACGATAATTGGATAGTCACAAAATGTGCCCATTTGCCGCTCTGCCTCTGCGAGTCTCTCCAAGCAAGTGCTTTTGAGTATAAATTATGAAGTGTGGATATAGTCACGCAGGCACACACACTCATCCATGCGCGCACGGTCACACTTGAGTGTTATGTTCAAGTGTATGTCACCGTGCATTTACTGTACATGCACGCAGCATCAGTGTGTGTGCGTGTGATAGAGTGAGAGAGCATGGGCTCAGTATTCATCACAGGGTTAGGCATTCCTTCACTCCAGTGCAAGGCTGAGAGGCAATACATATGCACACACAGCCTCTCTCGGAGATGCACGTGCTGCTTGAGTGTGTGTGTGTGTGCGTGCATGTGCGTGTGTGGGCAGCCTGCCTCTCCTGCCAGAATGTGTTAATCTGCTTGACTGCAGATCCCAATCAGGGCAAGGGAAGGAAGAGAGAGAGAGAGAGAGAGAGAGACAGAGGGAACACAGCGAGTGAAATGCTAAAAGAGTGGTGATGAATAGCCGAGGAGAGAAAGCACGATGGGCGGAGAAGGGGGATGCCCTTTTCCTTTAAGCAGCTCAACGAAGGCAGAGCCCACAGGCAAGTCTTACCGCAGGGGCTTAAGGACTTTGGGCGCTGCCCTGAACATCCTGGGTCAGACCAGGGGAGCCTTGTGTACGGTAGAAATCACCCCTTGAGTAAGCTTCTGTTAGCTGCCATAATCACCTCAAAACTTCAAACTATACGACCTCACAATAATCAGTAATTTTCGTAGATTCACTCATGTCTACAGTTGTTCACCCATTTCTCTCCTGACCCCCCAGGTTAGACTTGAAGCCCCTGTTTGCCTGGAAATCCTCCTTGTCAGATAATACTGCTATTCTGTCTGAACTGTAGGGACTTCTTCGTAAAACTGGTCAAATCTTAGGGCCCCTAGTTCCTAAAAAAACAGTCCATATACCTAAATGACTGGTCAGCTAACAACTCTCCCTGAGACGTACTGGAATAGCGTTAGGTTTATACATTAAATATGTTCAAATTACAGTTTTAGATACATTTACTGCAGTTTTTCTGGATTACTAAGATTATATTTTTCAATCATAGGATATGAAAATGTAGATAAACAAATGTGAATTTATTTAAGTAGGTCCTAAGCTAAATTTATGGATATTTACAAATGTTTAAAATAATCTTTCATGTACTTTACTGCTGGGTAAATTTGCACAAGCTCAGTGTTTCACACAATGTTACAACACTATGAACGGAGAAAATGAAAGACAAGAAATGTTCACAAGGATACAACAGCAGCGATCTCTGACCTCTGAAAAATGTTCAGAAAATCAAAATCTCTGTACAATAAAACAGACAATTAAAGAGAAGTTTATTCTGCACATGATAACTACATGACTCCAAGTGAACAATTTTTTTTATTTGTCATTATTCCAACAGAATTTCTGCAGCATTTCAAGGTCAAGGCGTCTCCTGTGGTGAACATCATTATGCCACGTTCTGAGTATTGTTAAATTCAGAAGTCAAATTTCGACCCTTACAAAGTGATTAATCGCTCTACAGTGACAAAGGGCCAAGACTCCATTAAAAACTATTAATAAACAATAAACAGTACTCAAACCTCGTGATTGATGATGTGACTCAGTTACAGGCTCATTCATGATGAACAATGAGCACCAAAAACAAACAGAACAGACAGATATAATTTCTGAAACATCTTCATTAATGAATCCAGTCTCTACCCAATTTTGCCCCCAGTGGGACAGCCCTTTGTTCCTCCTCCATCAGTGCAGCGGTGCCAAACCTACACTGATCTGGGCCGAGACGTTATCTGTTTTGGCAAACACAAAGTCCCATATATTTAGCTTCCTCTGTAACCACGAAAATGATCCCAGGGCCTCCCAGGAGCTGGTGAGAGCATCATTTGAGTCAGAGCTGGAGGGGTACAGCTGCTGGGTCGTGATGGGTTATTGAGGTCACTGAGATTATAATCCTGATCAGACATTCATGCTAACTTAACGCACCTATGCAAAGAAATGTTTTAATAATCAGACCAAGAAGAGAGCAGGGGAAGAAGTGAAGAGAGAAGGAGGAAGAGCCATGATGATGGGAAAGCTCTGGGAACAGGTCAAGTGAGCGAGCAGGGCAAAAGAGGACAGCGAGTGAGAGAGTGGTGGGAAAAAGAACAAAAAGATGAGAAGGAGAGAGAGAGAGAAAACGAGCGACCAGGGAGAGTTGCATATGGAGACATTACAAGAAATAGGGAAACATGTTTAGGGCGAAAAAACACAGAAGGACGAGTGTGAGACTTTGCACTTTTCTGTGCGAGAGCGAGAGCAGCGTTAAAGGTGGTGGGCCGAGGGATGAGAGGGCGAGAGAGACTGAAAGAGGGAGAGAGTGCAGCAGCAGTGCTTCGTGGAGAGCTGGAAACAAGAGGGCGGGCGGACAGGCGGGTGGGCGAGCGAGCAAGCGAGCCAGAGGGGAAGGAAGGGAGGGAGGTTGGGGTGGGGCTTGTCAGCCGCCGCAGCCAGTCAGAGGCCGGCGTGGTGCTCTGCAGGGTGAATCTTACCCTGGCAACACAATAGAGCGAGAGAGAGAGGGGGAGAGAGAAGCGGCGGACAGGTGAACAGATGGCTAACTGACTGAGAGACAAGCTGATCAGTGGACTACAGAGAGAGAGAGAGAGAGACACACACAGAGAGGATGAGCATGTGTATGTACTGTAATGTAACACAAAATGTTCACTGCAAGAAAAAGCGAGCAAAGAAACTGAGAGGGAGAGAGAGAGAGATGCCCATGTTTGGACTGTAAGGTTCACATGAGAGAAGGTGACAGAGAGAGTCCAGAAATCCTGGGCGAGTGTGTGACAGACAGAAGTAGAAATGGTGCACAGTATCTACGGTAACAGCACATTGAGGACATCATGAAGTGAAGACATTTTTTCTGGTCTCCTCCAGACACAATTTGAGGGTCAACCCAGTGTCCCGACAGTAGGAATTTAAGATTCAAAGAACTTAATTAATCTGCAGCGGTACAGCTGCTCTCTGCTCTGAAGAGAAAAAGAAAGAGCCCCGCTGATACAAGGCACATTGCACACTGGCAGCCCTCAGAAGTGCACAAGCACAAATCTGTGCGGTGCGTGCCGGTCCATGTGAACGGTGCACAGACGCAGCTCCAGTGTCATCACAGTTTTGTTTGCAGGCTCTTTATCTGTTTGTGTGCTGACAGTCTGGGGCAGGAGGTCCACGCCTCGATCACGTCCTCCACCCAGCCCTCTGTCACATGCCGTCATTGTCATGTTGAAATTTGTTTCGTTTTTGTTTGTTTTATTTTTCCTACGGTTCTTTTGTGCCTTGGATTTTTAGGTCAGAGCGTGCACACACACAGACGTACACCCACCAACTGCCAGCACAGAGTGTGTTTTCTATGAACTGTGGACATGTTAAATTTCCATTAAGCTGCAGATCAGAGCGCTGACTTGTTCTGGTGAGACTGAACAGCTGAATCAGACGACTGTCTCCGTGTTGGAACAAATCTGTCTAATAACCTGTTTCTGTGGGTAGATAAAACGCCGCTTTGACACAGTGATGATAATAATGGCTTGGAGTTTTAATGAGATCTATATCAAAGAGCGCTATTGTTATTAAAACTGAAAGTCTTTGTACCCTGACATCCAAATGGCATCATTACCCTCTTGCCCTCACCTGTTTTGAGGATTTGAGGCTAATTCATCCAAAATTAAAAGAATCTCTGTCTCCACCTCCTCGAGGTTTAGTCGGGAGCTCTTGCAGGTACAAGTTCCCGCCGGCTCCTCTTCCGAGGCTGAATTGCATGCAGTTGAATCATCTTCACTTAGCAGTGGGAGTCGTGGAACATGTGCCTATGCTTTAATCAGACCACCACTACAGTGCAGTCACACTTGACACAGCAGGTGGTTGTTAATTAAAGAAAACATGGAGTGGGTAAAACACGGAGTATGATATTTAACTACTTTTAGTACAATAAGCGTCCTTATGAGTAACCTATGAAGTGATTCACTGTATAAAATATATTTATTAAATGATTCCTTGATTGAGCTCTTAAGGAGCCGTAATAGTGTTCTTCTTCTTCTTTCTGTTCTGTACTTTATACTGTGGTCTTCTCAGGAGTTGGTGGAGAGTAAAACCATTATTTCTGCTCTAAATTTCAAAAATCTGTTGACAGATTTGCGTAAATAAGAAATGAAAACTTTTGATGGAAATGGACTAAAAGGAAATGATTCTTTCTGAATAAGAATGGGATTTAATACCCTTCTGGTGCATTTTTTCACGTTTTAAGCAATGTCTTAAGATTAGGATGTTTTCTGTATAGTGCTACAGTCTGTTTCCTTTTGTTGATAGATTTAAGGCACGGGACTTTGTCTTTTTGCTCCACTCAGGGCTAAAGTCTGAATTTGGACCACAGAAAGCTCTCCAGCTCCAGTCTAAGATCCATTTTGCTGCAAGGATCTGTATCTGCTTGGCTGTGTGGTCAAAGCCCCACCAGGCAAAGCTACTTAATGGCAAATCTTGTTTAGCAGAATCCTCTCAAAATAAGAGTCTCTCTCTCTCTCTCTCTCTCTCTCTCTCTCTCTCTCTCTCTCTCTCTCTCTCTCTGTCTCTCTCTCTCTCTCTGTCTCTCTCTCTCTCTCTCTCTCTCTCTCTCTCTCTCTCTCT